>JBAMNC010001648.1:0-70000 GCA_037902135.1 Cetoscarus ocellatus | reverse complement strand
TGGTCCAGATCTGATAAAAGTGCGACTGAAGATGTTAGCATCTCTGTATGAGCCGTCACTTCCTGATGTTGTCATGCTTCTAGCTCCCAACTCTTCCTGCAACAAAGGATGCTGATTGGGCAGTGGGTCTGCAGACCGAGCTAAAGTGTTGTAGATGAATAGTGGCAAGACAGATCTGCCTTGTTACAGATATTGAATCAGCTGCTGCATCAGGTCGGCATAGCCCGTGTGAGCCACACTCATTAACAAAGCCATAATCTTAATCTTGCCAATGATGCCAAAATAGCTAGAGTCTGCCCTGAGTGATTAATAAATTAAAGAACGATCAGTAAAACAAAGCACTAAATGGCAGAAAATACTTAACTGACAAGCCAATGCATTAATGATGAATATACAGTTTGCTTCAGTACACTTGGAAGAACCCCACATGATTTCATGTTTTCATAGCAACACATTACTTTCTCATTTCCTCCGCCAAGGAGGTTATGTTTTTGCCAGGGTCTGTCTGTTTGTCTGTTAGCAAGACTATGCAAAAACTACTAGATGGATTTACATGAAAATTTTGCCACAAGTGTGGTTTGGTCGAAGGAAGAAGCTATTATATTTTGGTGGTAATACGCATATTTGTATGGATACAAAAAATTCCCCGAATTTACCAAAAATCCCATAACTTAAGATTGGGTTGTATTTCGAAAAATCTTATTTCGGACACCACTTGATGGATTTGCTTCAAAATTTACACAATATTATACATAATATAACTCTAACATCATGGTCAATTTCATCTTGATCTGATCCAGAGTGCCATCACAAAAAACACTGAAGTTTGTAATGGAAAATCCCATTAATTTCTCATTTTTCATCATTAAGGGAATTGTAGTTTCTTTGCAAACTCATGTCAGTGTTTTTCAAGCCTATGTCACTACATTACCCAGCTTCCTTGTAATGCAAGCAGAGGAGTTCTCCGCATGAACAGGCATAAGCGGAGACTCGGCCGTCCAATCGAACGTGTGGTGATCCAGAATTGTTTCTTGGCAAAGATCTGTGCTCTCTGAGTGCTTTTATAGTTAACATGTCACTGAACATGTAACTGATCATTTAAATGTTGAACACTAACAATGTTAATTTGTTTTATGTCTAACAAAGTGTAAAGACTTGTATGTATTAGTTTTATAACAACTGATTAATAAAGTTACCTTACCTTCAGTCACTGCAAGGCTGCTGCACACAATTATCCAGAGTTCTAACCAGTTGAATCGACCCATGATTTCCTTGAAATCACAGAGGAAAAAAATCTACAGAAACACAACCAGTTCAAAGATAAATGCAGACTGAGAACAGGTGTGATTCACAATGATTTATATTCTTAACTGACATCACTTTGAGGTATTTAAGATTAAAATCACTCAAAAGCTTTTACAGCTGTGTCAAAAAACTGACGCAAAGACAGGCTGCATGATCATTGAAGTTATTTAAACTGAGTTGTGTACTTAATTATAAAAAGTTGAAACAAGCTGTTCAAACAAAGCTTCATTAAGTATAATTACTAAATCTCATACATACCATTTAAAACAATGACTGTAAAGTTGATGTGTTCCTGTTCAGTTCACCTCAGAAAAAGCTTCAAGTCTTTTGGACTTTGTTTCTTTGTGTGATTTGATGACCTGAGACTCTGAACACTCTTTGTGCTTTTATTACAGCTGATCAAGTTTCTAAATGAGTTGTAGATTTCTGACTCACTCAGCTTGTTATCTGTTGAGTTTTCAAGAACTGTTTTTTATTTAAGAAAAAAAAAATGAACAAAGTGTTTCGTTTCACTTCATCTGTCAGTTTGCTGCATGTTCAACTGTGTCCTTCAGCTGTGTGACCTGATCTGAACATATTAGCTGATAATAACTTAATGAGGTCTGCTGATAGTCAGCTGTGTGAGGAAATCTAGAGAACTCCTGTTTTCTGTTCATCTGATAGTTTATTCAAACCTTGATTGATGTTTGCTGTTGAATCTGATTTTGTTTACATGCTTTTGTCATTTAATATGGTGGTTAATGTGGTTTAAGATGCTCAGAGAAATGTTGTGAATGTGTTGACAAACTCTGCTGCTTCTCTGATTTTGAAAATTATACTTATCTTAGATGTTAATGTTTAGTAGGCAGTTGGTGGATTTATTGCCTCAAAGTAAAAAACACTGGTTAATATTAAATCTGCATGTTAAAATGCAGTCAGATGACATTTTTTATTACCCAAAAACATTTCAAGTTTATTTTTCTAATTGATTCAGCATCAGAGATTCAGGCCAAGGCAGAAAATAAAAATGTGTTCAGAACCATCTGCACTCCTCGTTCCTATTTGGTCGGGTTTCTCTGTTTTTCAAGAGGATCAACATCAGCATTACATCCACTCAACAGATCACAGGGCAGGAGAGAGAAAAACAATTGAATTGAATTGAATTGAAAATTGAAACGATATTTTATTACAAAAATGATTTGGCAAAGTTCCCTCTGGGACACACCTCAGACCGGATCAGCAATATGCATTATAAGTGTTAAAGGTAGAAAAAAGGATAAAGAACATCCTTAAAATGAAGATTAGCAGTCCTGTCTTCAATCCACTGCTCCAACATTTTACTGCACTTTTTTTTTATTAATAAAAAAGACAAACACAATAATAATTTTATAGCAAGTCCTACATCTTTGGTAAACAATGGTGCAAAGGCTTTATTTGAATATCATTAAATTATTCTGTAGAACAAACTTCCAGAGCATCTGAGATGAGCTGCAAATGTAGAAATCAGTAAATGCAACCTATAAAAAACACATTTATCCAGCCTGGCTTTATGTAGAACATTATCACTTTGATGACTTCTTAATATTTATTTATTTGTATCACTTTTAACTTACTTTCGTGTTAAATTTAAGAGTAGTTTTATTCTTTGATGTTTGATATAGTTTTAGTATTTGTTTATATTTGTTATCATGATGATATATTTTATTATCTTCTTACACACTTAATGAAATTGGATATTCTTTTCATCTTTTAGCATGTTTTTATGCATTTTTTATTTCTGTCTGTTGATTCTTGGTGTCATTTCTGTGCATATTTTCTTGTCTCTCTTCTTTTATACTTTAAGTCATCTTGATTTTATCACATTTGCAGTGTCTACACAGGTACAGCTAGATTATGGCTCAGTAACCATTCTCTGACCAGTTGGGTAATTTTCTGACCCGTCTGATATTTGGTTGTAAAACTTAATTCAGTCACAACAGTGAGAGCATCTATGAGTTGATCCTGCAGTTTTTCTTTTAGCACAGTAAAATGATATCAAGCATCTCCATGGTAACAGTAAACATGCCCCTGTGATGTGCCTTCTTTCAAAAGTCACATCACAGAATCTGCAGAGTCAATCACATTACTCAAATTATGTCAAGATACCATTTTTGTGCTGTTTGATGGGAAGCAAGATGCAAATTCTAGGATCTCTTGTATTTACACCCCCCCCCCCCACCAAAAAAAAAAAAAAAAAAAATGTCTGTAGAATCACGACATGCAGGCTTAGCTCAAGAACACACTATGGTATATGAACCAGGGGCGTTACCACCCAAGGAAAACCGGATGTAGTGTTGACGGTAGTCTGAGCACCGCATGTGACATCCCATTCACATATTTCTGTGTATGTATGTGTGGTGATTTGTGGATTCACTTGTCATGTATTGTGACAAGTGAAGCAGTGTCCGCTCAGTCCCCACGCAGCAGTCCCTCCCAGCAGGAAGATATTAACCCCTCGGCGTCCAGCGTGCAAATGAATCGCGCATGTGCCAAAGCGCTGCTCGCAGACACCGTCAGTAGTTCAGACAGTGCTTAACGTTTGTGCTGCTGTTCATTTATTGCTCGCTTGCCCCGCCTTCGGAGTTTCAGTCACGTCAGCGATCTCTATTTGCTCTACCCGCCTTCTCCTACCTTTGCCTGTCCTGCCGGACTATTCATCATTCATCTCAGTGTTGGCTAGCCCATGGGGGTAAACGATAAAACCAGTCACATAAGCACTGTATAGTGAGAGAGAGAGATGCATAGGTGGCTCATAAAGAAGCAAGCAGCTTCCACTCTCGCTAATTCTGCCTCTACCACCGCCGCGAACACCGAGCAGGGCTCAGTATCATTACCGGGGATCTG
Organism: Cetoscarus ocellatus; assembly: GCA_037902135.1. Taxonomy (NCBI): domain Eukaryota; kingdom Metazoa; phylum Chordata; class Actinopteri; order Labriformes; family Labridae; genus Cetoscarus; species Cetoscarus ocellatus. Next base: position 65,833 of record JBAMNC010001648.1, on the reverse strand, counting down.
CAGGTGATGTGTGCCCGGCAGACGCATCATGTCCCGGCGGCAGCTCGGCACCTCTGCTGGCAGCGTCTGAAAGCGTCCCTCCCGTTCTCCCCGTCCAGTCCTCTGTCTCTGGCCCTGCTGCGTGTGCTCCTCCAGACTTAAACTTGGATCGCCCATCACAACCCATTCTAAATATGTACCTTAGACGGTCATTTGGGAAAACATTAAGGTGCTTTAATGCAGCCTGGTATCAAACTCGACCATGGCTGGAATACTCCGTGATGCGCGATGCCAATTTTTGTTTTGCTCAAATGTCATTCAAAATGAAATAATTGCAACATTGGCAAAAATGGTGTTGGATGATATCAGGACCAGATATGAAAACTCTGACTCTCCGGGGTTTTGTATCAAAAGTGACGGCACCAGGGACCGCTGCAACATTGAAAATTTGTCTGTTGTGGTGAGATTTGTCCGTGACTCTATCCCAGAAGAGCACCTGATCGGCTTGGTGGAACTGGGTCAGCTTGATGCTGAATATGTGATCACCCAAATGCTCTCTCATCTTTCTGACCTGTCATATAATGCTGATAACATAGTGGGCTCTAATTTTGAAGACCAGGCGCAGGCGGGGCGCACCTGCCCTGCTCCACGCCTGTGCCGCGCCAACGGGGTGTGTCCAGGGCATTTTGCAAGTTTCGTGCACGGCGCAGTCTGGCGCAGGGAGGCGCACCCACGCCTCCGTCTCTCCCACTGGCACAAATGGCAGAGAGGGAGGAGAGAAGACGTTAGTGGGTTTAACACAGCCGAGTGTAATCTTCACCAATCAAATGAACGCCTCTCTTTGCCTTTAAATGCGCTGTGGGCGAGGCGCAGAGACAATTTCACCTCGGTGGCGAAAAAGGTCAGAGCCGCTGTCACTTTTACAGCAACGGGGAGAGCGCAGGGGCCACCGGGCTGCGCATAGGAGGCCACGATGCGCGTCACCATGTGGACCATCTCGCGGGACAGATGTAATCTGTTCCTGTGTCATAATAGGAGTACAAAATTAAGTGATAATTACATTTAAACACAGCAGCAGGCTAATCCATTCATCATGCTTGTGATCCACATGACCATTCCTGGTCTGTCATCGCCAAATAGCAGAACCTTTGGTGAAAATATATCTCCTCCTCATCCTCCTTGCAGTAATGTACTCCATCTTTTTAGATCACGTTAAGAATAAAGATGAAAACAGAGAAATATGGGCAATCACAGGTAAATCCTTAAGACACCGAGTGACTTACATTTATTCAGTGAGCGTCTCTCTCTTTTTTCTTTTCTTTTGAATTACATGAGATGAGAGAAGCCGAATACTCCGTATCGGATGATGTGGCTGTTTGTGGTTGGCTGAGAGATGTGAACGTTTCTGATCTGACATCAGATGTGATGGGACAATTAATATAGATACAAATGTATGTGCTGGTTCAGACGGTTACATTAAATAGTGGTTGTTGTGATTGTTTATTGCATTGAAATGTGCCTGACACTCTGGACACCTGCCTGTGAGGTTTTGGTGACGTGTGCGCACTGTGCGCCTGTCAGCCAAATTACCACTGCCCTGGGTGTGCCTCGTCTACGCCGAGAATAGACCAGGTTGGAGCTGGCGGGCTTTCAGCGCACCTTCCGTGTGGTTTTATCGCACAAAATTGTCACTGCGCCAAGCTGAATCTGTCGACACCTCCCCCTGGTGCGCCATCACACCCATCTCGGCGCAGCCGGTCTACCAAATTGCTAAATTGGCTGCGCACGGCGGTGCGCCAGACAAAATTACCACTGCGCGGGTTGCGCCAGGCTGCGCCACCCTGTGCCACCCTGAGTTGCGCCAGGAAATTAGAGCCCAGTGTCTCAATGCTATGATGGTGCTGCAGTCATGTCTGGAGTGAGGGGTGGGGTGCAGGCCCTCCTTCAACAAAAGCTTAGCAGGGACATACCTTATGTTCACTGCTTCAATCACCAGCTGCATTTGGCAGTTATTCATGCAATGCAAGCTGAGCCTTCAGCTAAGAGTTTTTTTGATTGGTCCAGCTCACTGAAAGCATTTTGTCATAGACACTATGTTACACACACATACAATGCACTAACACTGAAGAGATTACTAGAGATTTGCTGGACCAGTCACTATGAGGTCACTAAGTCCATTGTGAACAACGAGGACATCATCAGGAGACTCCTGTCTGAAGTAGCAGAGGATGACACTGCACTCCTTGTGCTTGGTGCACTGACATCAGCAAACTTAATCCTACAGTCACAAACTGTTGATCTGTGCACTGCATGTGAGGTTGTGACAGCTTCACTGGGCACATTGAAGGAGATGAGAAGTGATTCCTTCTGGGAGGAGCATTTCTTTCAGTGTGGAAGTACCAATCCACCTAAAAGGAGACGGATAGTTAGCTCACAGCTTGAAGGTGCCATAGTCTCATCCACGTTAGGACATGGGGGAAACTAGTCACCCTAACCTGACCTTTAAAATGGCAACGTTCAACATTCTGGACAGAGCAATTGTTGAGATGGAGACAAGATTCACTAAAAAGAATGTTGACTTAATGAAAGCCACATCCTCTCTCCGGCCTAAGACAGCAGCTTTCCTTGACCCCCACCTCCTGAAGCCACTTCAGGTGCTTGCATCACAGAGCAAAGTAGCATGAGCCTGCAAAATGAAATTGTGGTTGCAAGACCAATGTTAATGGATACACTGCCAAATGATGTGAACCTCTCTGAAGCTTGCAAATGCATTCAGCAGTACAAAGATGCATTTCCCATCTTGCACAGATTGTATGTCACTGCACTAATCATTGGTGTGTCTTCAGCTGCATGTGAAAGCTCTTTTTCAACACTAACCCACATTCTCACTCCTCTCCGCAGAACAATGCTGCATTCACGGAAAAGAGATTTAGTCATTTTGGCCCATGAGAAAGAAATACAAGGAATTTTGACTTGAATAGATTTGTGACAGAATTTGCCAAGAGGAGCCGCAGACTTGTCCTGTAGATGGTATCTGGGATAATATGGATATACCTTTAACCTAACCTGTTGCTTTATTACCTGCAGATCTCATTGTGTTCTAAGATAACCTTTGATTGTGTCGTTACCTCCTCTTTCACCATAAAAAAAAAGAAAAAAAAAACATTCTCACCTGCATGTTCATAATGTTCTATGAACTTAATTGACAGAGGAGAAAACAACAAGTTTTAAGGTGCAGTGGCCCTACACTGGATTTTGAGCTACTTGAGCATTGTAGCACTTTTTTTTGCCCCCCCAGGTAAGACTAATGCCCACCCACACCTGGCATCCTGGTCACTCCACTGATATGAACTCTACGAAACAAGTGGGTGAATGGAAAATATCCAACTTAAAGTGTTGTTCATAGAAATTCCTACAACAACATTTTAAAAAGTTTTCAAAAATCAAAAAATTAACACAGCTAAGATACATCTTTTTAACATTTTTTTTGAGCAACAGCTATGAAGGAGGTGATAAGGACATGGAAACAAAAACACCCACCCAAACTCAATGTTTGGGTAACAACATTAGAACAGACTTTAGAAGCTGAAAAAGTAACATATGAAATAAGAGGTAATATACAAAAAAATATTTTCCCAAAAGAAAGAAATGGCAGATTGGACAATTTTATAATGTATAAGCCTTTTTTTTTTTAGTTCATTCAAATGCATTACTATATATTTAGAGATAGGTATATGTGTGTGTACGTATGTGTGTGTCTTTGTCTGTGTGGGTACGTATGTATATGCTGTATTTATATATATATATATATATATATTTATAATATATATATAATATATATATTATATATATTATATATATATATATATATAAGTGTGTATGTATGTCTGTATACATATATGTACAATACATGTTTGTGTTTTGCTGATATGTATGGGTCTGTGTATGTTAATAGAATTCTTTATTTGTAATTATTTTATTACTATTTCTTTTGAAACATGAAAAAAAAGAAAAAAAATGCAGAGCTCTTTTTGGATATAATTGTATTGAATCATAACTGTGTGACTATTGCAATAAAGTTATCAAAAAAAATCACAATATAGATTGCGGAGGGGATCAGTCCTAGCGTCTGATTAGGTGAATCAATTTCCATCCTCATGAATAAGCTGCCTCTGACGGATCCAGTGGATTAAGGTGCATGATGGCATCAGATGGAGCAACATTGCAGGGTAAGGGCCACTAAAACAAAGCAAACACTAGATAACCACACTTCATCACTACAAATGTCACCCTTTTTGGTATAAAAAAAAACCTGACTATCAAAGACAGGCAACCACAAATAAATAAATAAATGTAAAAAAAAAAAAAAGGTCACAGCTGTCGATTCTTCTTGTAATCGAGTACTCTATTGAGTACTTTGGCGATTAATCGAGTACTTGGATAAGAAATAAATTTCACACTCTGTAATTTTTTGTTACATCGAATCACTTTGGCTTTATCGAGAAGCATCAGTAACACAAAAAAACAGAAAATAAGCCAGGTTTCTTTCATGAACAATTAATTATTTCCTTTTCTGAACATTTTGAGCATAAACCCAAAATCCAAATACATACTTTTGTATTGGTAAAAAGTAGTTCATACATGAAACTGCTCACAGCAAGGTTTGCAGATTATTTGGAGAAACCAGGTCATGAGTTTGAGATTGAGACGCTTGTTTAAGTTTTCAAATGTATTTTTGGAGCTTTGAACATCACAGGACTTTTGCCAATTATACTAGAGAGAAGGCAGACCTCTCTACAGCTGATATAGAATAGGATAGAATAGAATAGAACTTTATTTGTCATTGCAACAAGTACAACGAAATTGCAAAAGCCCTTCAGTCAGTGCAAAACAGTGTGAGAGAAATACGATATCTCAAAAATGTACAACTCATACATACCGCAAAAACCTAAATGAACAAACAAGTCCTTTAGTTATAATGATAACTGTCCCTGCAGTGAGCACGAAAACAGTTACAACTAACCAAATGATATCTATATTTACCTATGTGCGATGGTGTAAATATTTTTAAACTTTTAAATTTGTTTTGTTTATATTGTTCTTGCAGTTTTAATATCTAAAAAGGGTAATATCTTGCTATTTTAGTAATTTTTTTAGTTTGATCATTGTTATATAATTAGCATTATTAGTTTTTATTCATGCTTATCTGTTTTTTCTATATTTTTGCCTGTACTGCTGTAATGATGCTAATTTCCATATTGAGGATCTAATTAATCATATTTTATAATGAGGCCTGAATAATATCATACTTAGATGCTAAGATAATTCAACTAGCTAATGCATATTTATTTAATATATATGAAAGGATGCCCAACATCTGTTTCCTCTACTCACTGTCCGAATTTCTTGTTTTATTTCTGTTCTAGTCACTGCAATCAAATTAAAAGGAAAGTTATTGGATGTGAAAAGTATGTGAAAAAATACACATAATACAAGACAAGCCTCCACAATGATTTACGTTCTGAACCAGTTTTTACACGGAGCCATAATCAAAGTACGTTATTTAGCAGACCTAATCTCAGTTATTGATCACATAAACTGCTACTGCTTACGTATTGTGAGAGTTATCTTGTTGTGTCCGGTGGGACTTGATGCACAGACCAGATGTTTACAGCCGAGGTGCTGCAGCATTGACGACGTGCTATTATGCTAAGCTAACTCCGTTTTACAATAGACACACTGACTGCACCATGTTTTCTTTTGGTTTCAACTTGTAGTGATCCCACACTTGGGAGACTTTCTGCCGTTTCTTCTGCAAACTCTCTTCTGTCTGCCCCACTCTTCCTCCATGATATTAAAATCAGCGCCGCTCATTTACGTTACAGTGGAGGATCACCAGCGGAAGCAGCACGCGAGTTGCGCCACAGAATTGACTGCCTGTGCCAAACACCATGCACTGTGTAGTGGTCTGGATTTTTCCAACCAGCGGTCACCTGGTTGGAAAAATAAGAGCCCCGACATACTCTGGGACAAATAAGATGGACATTACAACATGAAGGCATATAAGACTGACTGGTTTATTAGATATGATATGAGCAGATTCAGGAGACCTGTTCTTCTTCCTGATTTCTATATAACCAAGAAATCTGATCCCCTATGGACTCCAGAAGTTTCTCCATGTTCAGTAACTGTCTCTTACAGTCTTTCTTTGTCACATCCAGTTTCCACTGATATTTCAGAAACTTTTCTTTGTCACTTAGTAATTTTTCTGGTTTCTCAAATGTCTTCTCTTTTTCTATTATTTCATTTTCCACGGCCTGAAGTCTCTGCTTGTTAAATTCCCTCTCCCTCTCGACCTCCTCCAGTTGCTCTCTGACTCGATCCCTCTGGTTCACCTGTTCAGTCTTTATCTCCTTCTGCACGTTAACTCCCTCTGCCTGCAGAGCTTTGAAACACTTAGTCTGATTCTCAGGTTCATTCGTCGTCTCCATTTCTGTTACAGCCACCTGTTCCTGGTCTGACCCTTTGTTCAGAGGGTCATGATTAATCTCTACATTTTTTCTGATCAACTCTTCCATCTCACCTAGAAAAAATAAAAGAAAAACAGGCTGTAAGGTTGACAATAGATATTGTTTGACTAGTAACACTGAAAACATAATGGACAATAGGCAAGACAAACTATAAACTCTAGAATACTCAATATTTCTAAAACATTATTAGTTTACTTCAAATATCTGTACAAATACAATGATGGAAGAATGTCAACATTTTCATCCCATGAATGAAAAACAGATGCTGCTTACAACTTTTGCTGGCCTTATGCCTGAAGATTTTTTTAAACAATAAGTTACAGTCAAATTTCCCATGTCCTAATAAAATCCTGAGCCTTGCTGAAGTCGAGGAAGAACCTCATGATCCTGGCCTCTCAAACATTAAAATTTGTCTCTTCTAGTGTTTTAGGGTGAAATTTAACTTACTTTTCAATTTGTTCACAATATGAACTGTAGCATAACAAAAAGCTAATTCAACCAGCCATTTGATGGAGATCATGATCTGGAACACTGCAGAGATGGTTGAGAGCAAACCAGCTGAAAAGATAAAAAATATTATTAACAGGGATGAAACTTGCTGTTACAGGTACTCTGCATTTCAATAAATGCAGATTTGATCCAATTAAAGTTGACCGACCTTCAAAGAAGTAAATGAGGGGAATAAGGATGATCTGGTCATGGCTGAGTTCTCTGAAGGCATTATTGAGAAACAGAGCATCCTTCTGGTGTGGTACACTGGTTTCCTGAGCAGTGAAACATGCTGTCAGTCAAATATGCTGAACAAATTATTTTAAACATATTACAGGATAGAATAGAAACTCTGTGATAAACAGGACAGAGGCACACTGCCTATTCAAGGTAAGACTTGTCTAGTCATCTCATACCACTTGAAGCTGAAGTTCATCCTTCTCTGTCATGATTTCATGCTCCATCTTCTTACTCATCGGATTCATTATTTTTTCTTGTTCCATCCTTGTCCTCTGTAAATGTTCTTCATTTCCTTTGTTTCATCTCTGTATCTACTGCAGTTTACTTTATACATCTGACAGCTGCATTCTCAAGCTTCACAACATTTTGTTGCAGGTCATTTTAGGTCAATCTAGCCCTCTAAGAAACAAGATTAAGGGTTGATGACCAATATCTCTGGCTCGCTCCAAATTGAACCTAAGATATATTCATTTACAAATTTCAGGCATAAACATTGTCTGCTAACTATCTTTTTAGTCTGGCTTTTATATCATTTTTTACTATTACAAGTTTAAGGTTTGTATTTATTACTTTTTTAGTCTTTATTTAGTCTGCTTTTATAAATGGATTTTGTTGATTTACTGTTTAAGTATCCTAAATATTATTTGCTATATTTTATTACTTCTTTTTATCACCATTGTTTTTAATTTTTATATTTTATTCCTTACCCTGCACTATTTTATCTACTCATATTTTATGGCTCGGTGTGCATTAGTTACCAAGTACATTTTAACTTTATATCCTGTGTTTGTTATTTCTGTTTTTTTCCTCAGCCTGCCAAGCCCTTTGAATTTAACTGGTTTGAAAACTGAGAATATTGACTGATTGATCGCTGTAATTCTTATTTAGCCATGTTGGATGTCATGCATTTATGCCAACATTAGCAAAAAGAACTGCCCGCAGTTCAAATGAACGTGTAAGTCTTTACTTTCTTCATTTAAGGGGAGCCTCTTCCCTGTGGTCTGTGTGCGTCTAACTCAGATGTTGACAACTACTTTCATTAGAAAGTAGCTAACTAAAAACTGCATGAAAAGTGGCTAATCTGTTCTCTCGATGCATATGTATTATACAGTATTTAAATGGAGCTGAATTCCTAATGACCCTTTTCCACTTGATTCACGTATTTTCTGGAACAGTGTGAGATACTGAGTAAAAGTGGCCCTGTGAGGCTATGGACACATTTTTTAACCCATTCACTGACAAGGTAGAGAGAGGCAGATGGAGGATAAATTATTTTCCAAGACAGTTCTAGCTTTTCCAGGACATTTTACTTTTTCTCATGTTCCATGTTTTCCATGACTGGAAAATTGGTCAAACATTTTCCAGGACACGTGGGAACCCTGATAATCAATACATTATTTTTTATTAGGGGTATGTATAAGCAAAAATCTGGTGAGGAACAAATACTCTTTAAATTCTCTTAACGTTCATAATATTCTAAGTAGGACCAAATGTCAAAGGAGTCATATTGTTGATTTTTTTCTAGTAAAACCACAAATGAGTTTGTGTAAAAAAACAAAACAAAAGCATTTTCTTATAGTAAAGTTCATACAAAGCACTGTCTTGCCACCAGTAGCGGCCGGCACATTAGGGCGCTGTGGGCGGAGCCCCGCCTGAGCTGCGTGAGCCAAAAGAGATGTCTGCTGTCTACCTGCAAATTATTATCAAAATAAGGAAATCATGCTATTATGTTAATCATTCCAGTAAACGTGTATGTTAGTCTGTTAGCGATCTCTCCACCCAGCCTCGGGTCAGAATCAGAACATCTGTTCTCTCACGCATGCTCAGATCACAGTTTTGCATTAAAAAGTTAGCTTATCCTAGCCAAATAAAAAAAAATCCTAAGGGGCGCTAACGATCAGCACCCAAGCGTTCCTAATTTGTATAACGTCAGCACGTTCATAAGCAGATTGGTCACAAACAGACATCAACAAACATCTACAATGCGTCGGACAGGCTGGCTGAGGAGAACATGACAGGAGAAGCTGCAGGTGAAAGAGCTCGGACCTAATCAGCCGAACATCATAACTAATCAGCAGTCTAAAGACAGTGGGCAACAGTACACTCAGTTTTACACTTCTGGCTTTTTTTAAACAGGTTAAATGACCTCCTCCATGATGTATTAAGAGTGCAAAACAGAGAGGAGTTACTTTACACAGGCAAACCTTTAGTAGATCAGGCCCAATGCTGTTAATCCTGCTATATTGTGAGAAAGTGAGAAACACACCTTAGAATAGGCCCTATATAATATAATAGCCTGCTTTTATGGAGGTGTTATGTTAATTTGCATAGTTGCTATGAACACATATATTCATACAATATATTGCTTTTATATATTATTATTAAGTCATATATATTGGAAAGCTGACTCATGGTCATCTCCATATTGTATTAAATTGGTGCATTCATATTCTAGGTTTGTGACACTGTCTTAGGCCATGAAAAAGATTTTGCAGGGTAATACATTTGATAATCTCAATGAAAGGCTTTTAAAAGTCTTCAATCTGTCCATATTTTGTAAAGTGGGCTTAAATAAAAAATTTTGTCAGGTCTTAAATTGTGTATGTAAATTTACAGCTGTCTTTGTTGCCCCCTTTTTTGTTTAATTACTTGTTAAACTAACTAAAACTAAATTCAAACAAAACAATCTGAAAAACAAAGCAAATCAAAATAAAAACTAATTAAATTTTAAATATAAAATTATTACATTTAATCCATAATTGTCTTAAAAAGGTCTTTAAAAGTCTTAAATTTGTTAAAACCCGCAGAAAGAAACCCTGTTTTTGGTATATGTCTATTTTGGAGTCAACCCCCTGGAGAAAACTGCATGAGCTGCCACTGCTTGCCACATGGAAAAACCTCACTCTCCTTTCCAGTGACACAAATAATAACATAAAAATAACTGAAATAAATGTCTGAATTCCTGCCACCAACTTGTTGCATGAGGCTTAACTTCAATACAAATTAAATATCCTGAATATCTATCAACTATTAATAAACAAACTATCAACATTGCATAATAAAATATCCATACAGCACCACACTAGAAAATATTGTTTACACTGGGAAAACAAAAAAGCATTTATACAGGTCAGTATCAGCATGTCAGATATCAGCAGAAATCCAGTATTGTGCGCCCCTTAAAGTGAGACCTTACATGGTTAAATAACAAAACAACTTTGAAAATGCCCTTAGAACTGTTTAAAGTATTGAACACAGCATACTTGGGTTCTCATTACTGTTGCAGTTTATGAAAATCCCCAGACCCTGAGATGACTTGCATGTGCAAGTTAACAGAATAAAAAAGATAGCAAATGCAGATATGGTACGAATGTCCATGATGGATACAGTCTGCAGACCTGAAAGAGAAAAATCAGTGAAAACAAACACAAAGCCAGATTATATTAATTTCCATTATGACTTTGTCACTTTTTTTTTAAATGTATTTACAACTAAAAAATTTGCATTTCCTTGCAGCAAATGTGAAAAGAAATAGCTGAAAGCAGTGTGAACAAAGCTGAAAATGTGTGACATAAAATAGTTGGAAGCAGTAAAGCACAGCTGCAAATATGGGAAATGTGTGAAAAATGGTGACAGTTGTGGAAAAAAAAGCTGAAAATTTTTAAATGTGACATAAAATTGCAGAAAGCTGCATAAATTTTTGGTCACCATTAAGAAGTTGTAATCTATGATTAAAGGAGTAAAATTTTTAAGGGCTAAAAAGACAAAGGTTGTAATCAGTAACAGAAGTTTGAAATATTTTATCAAAGTTGCATTGTAAAGACAGGACAAGAATAAAGTTGTATGGAAGTGAAAGGTTGAATGACTGACAACCTGTGACATCCAGACTGAGAGGACAGCAGCCAGATGCATACAGCAAGGAGCTGTAGTAATCAGCAGTCTGTATTGGACACACAGTTGAAAAGTACAACTGCCTTCACCAGAATTTGAACCCGGGTCCGTGGAGGGAGAGTCAGCAACTCTGCCGTTAAAAATATATCTATGATAAATGTTATGGAAATTGTGATTTTGTTGGATTTCAGTAGGAAGTGAAATAAACATTACAGCTCAAAAAAAAGAATGTTCTGGCGATTATTTGTGCATTCAGGCTTTAAAGGGTTAAATTATGAAGTGCAATTAAATATGCATAATTAGCCTAGATTACATTTTCCTTTAGTAACTGAAAAATGTTTTGGCATCAATTTGTAGGCTACAAGTCCACAACACTAAGAACTATTCAGTATAAAAGCATCTGACTTGAACATTAATGTAAACAGAGGTGATTTTCATTGGAGGACAATAAGGAGTGGACATTAACGGTCAGAATGTCATTAGAAACTTTATCTGCTCACGTTAACATCTAGGTCAAAGTTGTCACTACTTCATTTTTAAATAAACAAATCTATACTTGAACATCAAACTCAAAGTAATAATAGCCTACATACATGAATTTGTAAATCTGGACAGGAATATCTGAGTAGAGAAATGTAAAACAGTGTAATATTTGAGTGTAGTCTGGTTTATTCTAGTGGGTATAATCTGACATACTCTGATGATGTTTGTCCTCTTAGGGCCTCCATACACTGAAGACATTTTTACCACAATTTGACCAGATTACTACACCATCCACTGAAAACAGCTCTGAGACCCACAATGGGCCTCCACCTACAGGTTGGGAACCGCTCCACTAGTAGACTGTATTTGAAGCTTGGTCCTTCAAAGATTGTTCTGATATCATGGAGAATAAGTGATGGAGGATCCCTCAGGGTGAATTTATTATTTAGAAAACAGTGAGTGAGTGAAAACAAGAGCTGGACTGATGAAGAATGTAGAGTTTTGATTAATGAAAGGCTGACTCGTCAGTTTTTGAAGTCTTTTGTTCACTTAAACCGGGCACATGAGCTGTCAAGACACCGTGTGAATGATAAAATCATACAGAGTGACTGATGATCCCTCACTGTCCCTGCGATGCGCGTCTACCTGCGTCTTTACGCCCACTGGCAGACTGAGGAGCGCACACACACACACACACACACACACGCTGAGAGAAAGTGAAAGTCACACAAGCATGCTGCTATACGTATCCTTGCGCATTTTGTTGTGGTTATATGGTATTTCGGAGTGTTTTCTAGTGGGTATATGGCGTATAGCTGCCTATGCAGCCAGAGTCTGGCGGACTGTAAGCAGAGCAGACTCCGCGGGCGTCAGAGCTGTCAGAGTCGAGCGCACTGCCACGTAGTATTTTCTTGTGAAATGAATGTGAAAGCCTACATTTCCCACTAACCTTGCGCATTGTTTTCCATTTCTCTGTCATGACGCTGTAGACTGAGGTCGAGGAAGAGGAGCTGCTCTGCCTGCTGACTTTGCAAAGCACTAACATGAAGAGGCGGAGGCAGTCTGACATTTAATGTGGGTCGATGATAAAGCTGGGGACTTCCGGGTATACGACCTAATGCTGTGCCAAAACCGTGATAGCTATCAAAAAAAGGACTGCACCGTGAGCATCACAAGAATCAGCTGAAACGATTGATGTAAGCTTCGTGTCTGTACTGTAGAAAATGTTGACATGAGAGGAGTTTAAAAACGGGCTTGAAAGTGAAGCTGTCGGCCTACATCAGCCTACATTTCCCACAATCCTTTGCGCATGTCTGTGTTATTACACTGTACAGTGAGGACGGGGGCCAGCTGACTTTGCAAAGCAGTAACATGAAGAGACGGAGCTCTTGTCACATTTAATGTCGATGTGAAAATACATGGCGAGCAGTGTTTTGTGTGACAGCAGTGCTTGGAGCGGACTTGGTGCTGTCGTATAGTGTCGGCGTACATCAGCCTACATTTCCCAGAATCCTTTTCGCATGTGTGTGTCATGACGCTGTACACTGAGAAGATGAGCAGACGAAGGTGGTGATACGACAATGAAATGTGTGGGTCTGACGAGTAATGCGTGACAGCTGGCAGGCGTGAATTTTTGAGGGCTAAAATGGCAAAGACTGTAATGAGTAGTAAGTGTTTATGTATGTTCTGAAATATGCATGATGGTAAAAAAATAGTCTATACCAAGAATCAAACCCCAGTCTCTAAAATAACAGCTATGTTAACCACTCAGCCAACAGCTCAGATAATTTGCCAGAAACGCCCGCTGATACAGTAGTAGACTATACAATGATGCTGTTTGCTTGTACAAAGCGGTGAAGTTAAGCTGGGTACTTCCGGGTATACGGGCTAATGCTGTGCCAAAACCGTAATAGCTATCAAAAAAAGGACTGCACCGTGAGCATCACAAGGAACAGCTGAAACGACAGATGTAAGTTTCATGTCTGTACTGTAGAAAATGTTGACACGAGAGCAGTTTAAAAACGGCCTTCAAAGTGAAGCGATCAGCTCTCTGGGGAGGACTATTACAATGGGAACGGACGGAGGACTTTGCGGGATACCCGTGGCTCTGAAGCTCACTGAGACAAAACGATGTTAATGTCGAGGTTGAAACAAATTTCAGCTGAAAGAGGAGAAGTGTACCTTTATTTTGATGTATAAATCATATCTTTTGAGTAAAGTTTGAGGCTTTTATCGCGGTTTTTTCGGCTACAAATTTTGGAATCTTTAGACGAAGCTCACGCTTTAACAGGTCGCGTGACACGCTCTAAGAACAGAGAAATCCTCAAAAGTTAGTGTTGCTTAAACAGTGATATCTCAAAAACTGTAGAAGATAGAAAAAAGCTGAACACATGTAAAAATAGTTGAGAGATCAGTGAATCTGTGAAAGCAAGAATGAAGTCTGTAGGTGAAAGTATGCCGAAGCTGTACAGCCTGAAAGTTGAAGCACTTTTCAGCAGAACTGCAAAATCTCCCATTGACTTCAATGCAAAAAATCTGCCGAAAATCATTTTTACTGTAAAAACTGTAACAGTTACACATGTGAAAAATACAAGCCCACCTCTCCTGAACATGCTGCACTGCTCAGTTTTTTTCTGTGAAAATCTGTGCAAATTTGAAAGCTGTGAAAAGGTCGAAATAGTTGAGGGAAGAAGAAGAAGAAGAAGAAGAAGAAGAAGAAGAAGAATGTCGGATAACAATATGTTGAAATGCTGACTCAGCATTTCAACATAATAAGTAAGTAAAATTAAGTGGACATGAGGCTCCAAATGAGGTGGAGGTATACACAGTATTAACAATCACGATAAAGTTCAATAACTGAATGTGCTCATGTTACAAAGTCAAGGCGTGTCAAATATAATTTATACACAATTGGCTCCACTGTCAAATCACTAAATCTTTGTCCATCACAAAATAAAGGGGAAAGTTAAATCAAACCACTCTTCAAAATCAGATATAAATTGTATTATTATTATTTTTATTATTTAAAAAAAATATTTCACAAGGACACAATTATATGTAAGGGGTAGAAAAAGTTTCCGCCTCATATTTGTATCTGTTATACAACTAACTGCCAAGAATCTTTAAATTCACAGTTTTACAAAACAAACGCTCTTTTAAAGAAATGACATTTTTATTGCTATAATTATTGTGGTCCATGAATTTTTAAAGTTATGGTTTTACAAAATACCTCAGGAAAAATATTTTAACTCATTATTATTTCTTGATTTAAATGACAAATTATAGTCACTTGCATTTCTGAACAAAAGAAATATTGTTTAAGTGGTTGAATGTTATGCTTGATTAATTACTGACTTTTCAGACAAGCCCAGTGAGCCGCTCAAATTTGGGAATGAAAAGGTGAATTTATTTTGAATCTTCTCTGTCCTGCTCAAAATGTATGACTAATCTTGTTGTTTTGACAGCTGGTCTAATAAATGTGTTAAGCACTGTATATATACACATATATCAATCAATATCAATTGGTGTTCTATTTTATAAGGCTGGAAACCTTGAATGGTGGAGGTTTAACTGCAAATTGTGCGTTCAAACAAAAAACATCAAAAGTGCCAAAATCTCCTGCAACTGGAAGTTGGTGTTCTGGTGCGCAGAGTGTCTGTGTTATTTGGTGTCAGCCCTGGTACCATATCCAAATTTAGGCCCAAGTTCTGGTTGACTGACTCAGTCAAAGAGGGACTAAGAAGTTTGATGTTGTTATTTCAAGGTGCTGAAAAAGTGAGGATATATGTTTTACCACTTGTCTTAGACTTCGTAATAAGCGCTCTCAGTGCATAAACTGTACACGTCTGTCTTGTGTTTGAAAAAACTGCAATAGCATCAATGGAGTTCAGGTGGGAACAGTAGACATTTTTAAATAAATGGAAATAAATTGTCTGGCATGGATGTGAAGAGTTTGTGACAAGGTTGAAACACGGTGGGACACAATCTTTACAAATTCAAATGATATGCTTTGTAGTATGTGCTCAAATACACAACACAAAGAACATAACATAACATAAATAGCTTTTAAAATTGTTTCAGTGTCGTGCACAAGGCCATTCTTAAGTAGTGTTTTAAACCCAGTGGGAGGAAAGTTGTGAGGACAGTAAATCAGACTGTGAGGGTTTGACCTGCAGTAACAAAGTGAACTGAATGAGGGGGGAGTTTTGCTGCTGATGCTGCTGAGCCCCAGGGGAGGCGTCAGCAAGGCCTGACATGTGGACAGGTCGTGGTTTTGAATGTTAATGGAAGCGTACGATAAACATATCTGAAAACAGAGAGTGGCTGCTTCAGTTCTGTGGTGTAACAGCATCAGACGTGACAGAGAGCAGATATGAAAATGTGGTTAAACTGTTAAACTACAGTCACAGCTTTAGAGAAAGACAAACACAATGTGGTTATGCTGAAGATTTATAGATGAAGATCAGCATCAACCACACAAACCTTTCTAAACTATTCTTTGAAATGTACAGTGGTCACACCATGACAGCTGTTTTTCCATCCATCTATTTTAACACATGAATTGGTGCACATTACAAAACAGCCATGAAGAAATTGAAAATGATTTTATGATGCTGAAAATCTGATGTACTGTGCCCAGTTATAGAGTTGTATCTGTAATTATCTATTCATCTTATTATTAACCCAAGGCAAATGAGGTAAACCAGAAAATTTAAGGCTGTGGAAGTCGATAAGGAAGAGATGAGCAGCTGTGAGTATGGAGACTCTGAAGTTTACTCTTCGACTTCCAATATCACTAAAAGGGGACAGCCTCTGGCCACCTAGTGGTCCTGTCCACCATGGTGAGAAGGTGAGTCAACCTCTTGGACAGAGGCAGTGGACCAACCAGGTCCACGCTGACATGTTTGAACCGCTCTCCAGAACGAGAAACAGCTCCAGGGGGGCCTTGGTGTGACAGTGTACCTTAGCGCGTTGACACGCCACACAGGAAGCAGCCCACTGCTTCACATCCTTCCTGAGGCCTGACCAGACAAACTTGGAGCTCACCAGCTTAACAGAGGCCTTAACCCGCGGATGTGACAGGGCGCGCATGGCCTCAAAATCGCGGCGTCGCCAGCCCATCAGAACCATCGCCTGAGGCTGCCCAGTAGAGACATCACAGAGAAGCATGTTGCCACAGTCCTGAAATTCCACATCCTCCAACCTCAGGCCTGTGTCTGCTTTCTTGAATGCCTGAATGTCCAAATCCACCAGCTGGTCCTTGGCCATGTCTGCATAGTCGATCCCGAGATGCACTGAACTAATGTGTACCTGGGAAAGGCAGTCTGCCACCTGATTGTCCTTTCCCGCCACATGCTGAATGTCTGTGGTGAACTCCGAAATAGCGGAGAGCTGACGTTATTGCCGCACTGACCATGGTTCAGCAGTTTTGGCCATGGCGAAAGTGAGGGGCTTGTGATCCACGAATGTAGTGAACTGGCGGCCTTCCAGCATGAACCTAAAGTGACATACAGCCAGGAAAAGGGCCAGGAACTCTCTGTCAAACGTGCTGTACTTCCCCTCCCTGTCCTGCAGTTTCCTGCTGAAAAAGGCAAGAGGCCGCCAGGACCCCAACACCCACTGCTCACACACCGCACCTACGGCGTAGTCAGAAGAGTCAGTAGTAAGGGCTATAGGCACAGTAGGGGAGGGGTGTGAGAGCATGGTGGTATTGGTCAAAGCTGCTTTGGCACCTTCGAATGCCTGGGCCCTCTCTGAAGACCAGTCCACTCCCTGGCTGTCCTTTTTGCCCCTCAGCGCTTCATATAGAGGGCGCATCAGTTGGGCCGCTCTCTATATGAACCTGTTGTAGAAGTTCACCATACCCAGAAACTTCTGCAGGGACCTGATGGTTCGGGGGTGCGGAAAAGCAGCTATTGCCTCAACCTTAGCTGGCAGAGGGACAGCTCCTTCTGGTGAGACGTGGTGGCCAAGAAAGTTGATCGACGGTAGGCCAAACTGACACTTGGCCGGGTTCACAATCAGTCCATGCTCACTCAATCTTTTGAAAAGCTGGCTGAGGTGTGTCAGATGCTGCTCGCCAGAATGTCATCCAAATAGACGAACAGGAAAGGCATGTCCCGCAGAACAGAGTCCATCAGCCACTGGAACGTCTGCGCTGTTCCCTTAAGGCCAAAAGGCATCCGTAGGAACTCAAACAGTCCAAAGGGGGTGATTACAGCAGTCTTAGGCACATCCTGCTGAGCGGTGGGCACCTGGTGGTATCCCTGCACCAAATCCACTTTGGAAAAATGGAGGCCCCAGACAGATGTACAGAAAAATCCTGGATGTGTGGAACTGAGTACCTGTCAGGGGTAGTAATGTTGTTAAGGCGACGGAAGTCACTGCAGGGACGCCACCTGCCGTCAGCCTTGGGAACCATGTGCAGTGGCGAGGCCAATGGGCTGTTTGAGCGGCACACAATACCAAGTCGTTCCATTGCAGCAAACTCCTCCTTTGCTATGGCCAGTTTAGCAGCAACCAGGCGGTGTGCTCTTGCATACACAGGCAGACCCACGGTGGTGATGTAATGTTCTACTCGATGCTTGGCCACTTTAGAAAGTAGGGACCGTCAGAGCTGGAAATTTGGCCAGGAGGCGCTGATACACGTCCCCTGTGGCAAGCATGTTAGCAAGGGGCACCGGTCCCCCAAGTGTACAGGGATAGGTAGCCAAAGACACTGCATCAATAAGCGGGCGGTTCGAGACATCCACCAGCAGCCTGTGAGCACATAAAAAATCCGCGCCCAGTATAGGCACCGACACAGAAGCAAACACGAAGTCCCATCCAAACTGGCGCCCATTGAAACACACAGTCACAAACCTGGTGCCGAAAGTCCGAATGGGGGTGCCATTAGCCGCATCTAGCGGAGGTCCGTTTCTGTTGCCCAGGGCCTCCGCGGCTGACGCAGGTAGGATACTCCGCTGTACCCCCGAGTCCACCAGCAGGTGCCGCCCGGACAACGAATCCTCAATAAACAGCAGCTTATCATCTTATCAACTTATCAACAAACTTATCATTTCATTCATTCGATAATTCTGGTAGCATTAAGAGATAGTGCTCTATTCATGGTTCATTAAAGTTTTTTGTTTTTGTTTCATTATTTACAGCTGTTTACTGTAATTCACTTTTATATATATGAATTATGCACAACTTAAGACTGCAACTGCAAGAGTTCCTTTGCTAATGAAGCAGGAGATTGTTGTTGCGCTGGTGTTTGATATATTCATGTTTTTGAAGTAACTGCTGTCTAAATATGTGTGTGTGTGTGTGTGTGTGTATGTGTGTGTGTGTGTGTGTATACTGTGTATGTCTGTTGTTTAAGAATGCATGATATCACCTGTCATAAAAATGAGAAAAAACAAAGATTGTATCAATCTTTCAAAAAACTTGATAGGAACTGAAATGTTTTTGTTATTGGACATACATTTTGAACAAGAATAAGAAATTTACAACTGAATTCACCTTTTCACACCCAGTTTGAAACAGGGCTTCGCTGAGAAGTCAGAAAATACTAAACAGAGCATTCATCCACTAAAACATTTTTGTTGGTTTGGGAACGCAACTAAATAACTATAATTTGACGTCTTAACCAAGAAATTATACTGTTTCATGAAACAGTCAATTTGAAAATTAATACATACGATAACAATTTTATGTAGCTTTAAAAATATCAATTCAGACAGATTTACAAACTGGTGTATAAAAAATTACATAAAAATAAAAACACTTTTTTCCAATGCTGTTAATTTTGGGCAGCTGTGGAATGAACCTTACATTGGGTGCTGGTCTAATAAGTTTATGAAGCATGACATAAATATAAATTATATATGTATATATGTATATATATATATATATATATATATATATATATATATATATATATATATATATATATATATATATATATATGTATGTATATACACACACACAAACACACACACACATATACATACATATAGATAGATAGATAGATAGATAGAGAACACAAAAGTTTCCACTTTAATCTGTGGCATTTTATGTACATCAAGAACAGATGTTAAACAAGTAAAAACAAAATTTATGATTTTGTATTATCCTTTAAATGCCAACAATTAGCAATAAAAGCTGCTGATATTGCACAGTTATAGGGAATATATAAGAAGGACAAATTGACATTTTTGTAACAGTCGAGATCAACAGTTGCCTTTTTTAACCATTGTCCACTGACACCGATACCATGCCTATAATTCCACGGTTTCCTAAATTTAGAAATTCATTTTTTTTTTCTTGCAGATAAAACTATTAACATGCATATGAATGAATAAATGAATGGATGCATAAAATACAGTATCAACAATTAACTCTTAATAAAGAATACATAAAATCAACAGAATTACAGAGGACTTTGGTCAAGTATAAAACTGTGCAGATATTTTTTCATCCTCAAAAATAATCATTTTCAAAGTTTTACCACCAACACAAAATTCTTTTGTTATCAAGTTGAACAACACTTAACATCTGAAACTACTTTAGCCCGATTAAACCTTAATTGACCTACTACTAATCAGAAACATTTCTCTTTTTGATCACTTGTGATGTTCGTTGATAATTCATACTTGTAAAGTGAACTTTTAAACTCAGGACTTCACCACTGCACTGAAAACTTTGGTTTCACTTGCTTGTGAAATCAGTTGTGGTTTGATTAGCAACTCACAATAACAACCCATCAGATTATTTTCAGACATTACGAACAGTATTGATAGTGATGCACGTTTTACACAGATATTTGACACGTATTACATTCATACATACACATATAGCTGTTCAGAAATACTTGATAACCACAATGCAGAAGCTGACCCAGAGTAAACTCATGTCCCAGGTTCATCAGTCTTAAACAAAAAACTAACATGAAAATGGTTGGCTATATGCTTGTAATATATTATGGCCCGGTAATGTAAATAACAAAATAAGAAAAAATACAATAATTCCGACTAAATTAAACAATTTTTTGACTGAATAACATAGATATCGAACTTCGTCGCCAATCATTGCCAGAATGAGCATTGTGTTTTCTAGGCACTGTTACTTTGAAATCTATCTAGAAAATTATATATCATTATTATAGCGTTACAAATTGTGACTCAACTCTTTCAGGAGAAGTTAATTTAAAGAGATTTTAAAGGTGTAAGAAAAAGGTTATGACTGGACTGACTGAAAAGACTTTGAGAGTTTTTTGTACCTGTGAGTAATGCAGATTGGCACTCAGGCCCTGTCCACATGAAGACGAAAACACTGGAAACACTGTTATTTAAAAAAAAAAAAAAAAAATATATATATATATATATATATATATATATATATATATTTATACATGTATATATATATCTAGACATACATACACAGCATGTTTCAAGAAATGTGTCCATTCACATTAAAACAGAAAATGCTGTGGTATATATGACAGGCCTGTATGTGGCGCTGCAGTGCTGCCACAGAAATACACCAAAACCAGAGAAGAAGACCTGGAGCATGTGCATAAAACATGAACAGGATGTAAACAAACTCTGGCACATGTTGTTCTTCATGACCTCTTGTTGCTCATGTGGTCGTAGAGGAGCAGGTGATTTTGCTTTAAGAGTCATAACAGGATCAGGAGCTTCTGCAGCATGAACTCGACATTATTCCACCATAGTTTCTGTTGTCAGGGTTTGTGCATGCATTTTAAGAAAGAGGTGGGGCTATGGTGTCATCGTTTCTGAAAATATCTGTATTCGTTGTCCACATGGAAACTCAAGGTCATGTTTCATTTTTGTATTAATGTGTCTTGATGGTAGAATAGACGTCACTGTCTTCCAGTAAACTGTGCTTCTGTCTTCTACTGGACCTGTTCGATCCTGGAAGTGTAACAAGAAAATAACACATTGTCATTTATAATGATTTTATCCAGATTGTAAGGAGTTTAATGCAGTGAAGTAATTAGTCCGACAGTTAAAGCCTAATCTGCCATTTGTAAATTGTTTGCAGATAATCATGCAGTCCTTTTTATAGTTTCTATTCTTTCAGTTGCACATTATTACAACAAATATGCATGCAAATGTTGGCGATGTTGATAAATGGTTGCCCTAATTGCTCTGGTTTTCATGTTGTTGTTTTTTTAATAAAGGAACTGTAACATAACTTCAGAGGTCGGTAATATGGCCTTAAAATTATATCACAATTCTTTTAAGAACATTTTAGATGATTCATATAACAGATTATTATTAAAACAATACTAAGGACCAACTAATGCCAATTGCAACTTACAGGAGCAGTATTTAGAAATGTAAGCAAATGAAATTATTTTCTTATCCTCGTTTTTTTTTTTTTTCTGTGACCCTTAGTCATTGACGACAGATTTCCCAATCAGAATCTGTTTATTTTACAGTGTTTCCTGCAGAACATTAGTCTGCGAAGAAAGTGGTTGCTCAGGATAGGCACATATATTTTATATATTTTCTATTCCTGTCTATCTCCATCATGATTTGCATTGATTTTTATTAACCCTGGGTCCGTTAAATGGTCCAAATTGACTGTACAACAGCTATTAGATATATTTATTATTTGATGAAGATAATACTCATCAAAAGCAAAGGAAGAACGAATGCTTTTTTTCCATGAAATACCTTTTTCAAATCTGAAGCTCTGAACTGTGGCATAAGTGACATCATCAGACTCCAAATCACTGTCAGTACTTGGTACTGAAACAAAGAAAAAGGCAGAAAATTCATGAATCAAGTTCAGTTTTCATGAAACATGATAAAGAAAATGTTTTCAAAGAATCATAACTGGCTTATTAAACAGAATCATTTTACCTTTATTCTTCCTCGGTTTCTTCTCAACAGCACATGAATCCTGCTGTAGATCAGCATCACTGTGCTCTGCTGAGGCTGGAAGAATCACAACAACAGAAATGATCCATCTGAGCAAAAATCATTTTAGAGACGTTATAGAGTATGAGCAAGAAACACTCACTGGCCACTTTATAAGTACACCTGATTATCTGCTTGTGAAAACAATTGGCTAATCACATGGCAGCAGCTCAGTGCATTTACATAAGATGACGTGGTCGAGACTAACTGAGCATCAGAATGATGAAAAATGTGATTTAAAAAATGTTTTAGTTTTCATATACGAAGTACACAAGATTCAGTTTTACTATCTCTGACTGAGATTCTCTACTAGAGCTCCTGTCACTTTAAGGCTTGCTTCTCCTCATGGGCAACCTGGGATATCAGTATGGACCAAAATTACTGAGGAGTGTCTCCAGCACATTGATGAGTTCTTGCTAAACACAATTAAAGGATTCTGAGAGCAAAAAAATAAATAAAATAAAAAAACAGTAATAGCACGGAACAAAATGGCTGGTGAGCAAGAGATCAGAAACAGAAATGGCAGACATGCTGGAAAACTGTAACTGCATCTGAACAATAAAAAAACAGAACAAACATTTTAATTAACAATAAAAATCTCAGTATATTTTGTTTACGACTTTTGGAAACAAACATTTACTTTCCATGTAGCACATAACCCGCTGAAATTTACTTGCCAAACAGAAAATCTAACCACAACTGAAGCTTGGCCGGTGTTAATTTTGGGCCCTGCTCATCATCTGAACATTAAATACGTTACTTTTATTAGTTAAGGATTAGCATGTGAGTGTGACTCTGTGGAAATCAACACTGAGCTCTTTTAAAGTGTCCAGTACATGTTATGTGAACAAAGATAATGGTTGTGGAAATATTTGATGGTTGGTTGGTGGTACCTGTCCCATGCATTTTATGAGTATGTCTTATTCACTCTGCCCCTTTATCTGGTGTTGATTATGCACTTTGTTCTCCAAAAACAGCTGGCAGCTGTCGTTTAAACCTCTCCTGAAGAAAGCTCTATAGAATTCAGCAAAATAATTGGTTTTACTGGCCTGTTTGACCTTCACTTGAGCGGAAAACTTGGAGTTGATTTTCTAGACAAACCACCAAATACTGGATGGAACAACAGATAAAATGTTGCTATAAGATGAACTTAGACCTAAGTCTTTTAAATCAACAAATGATCAAAAGTGGAAGAGTAACTTAAGCAGGAAGACAAAGACATAATTTATAAAGAAAAAAAAACCCTTTAAAGGTGTAGTCAGCAATGTGGGAGAAAACGAGTAGAGAGGTTGTTGATATTTTACATTTAAAAGAATACAGACCCACCTCTCCCTTCATACTTCACCCCCGGGCTCCACCCCCGAAGTTCACAGATGCGCATTGTCATGGAAACGGCCATAGAAACTGCGTAGCTGACCACCATGGCGGAGGTCGGACCAGCCAATGTTTGAAGGTAACTACCGTGTCTCTCTTTTACACTAACTGCGCACGCTACGCGACCTACTGCTCCCCCCCCCCCCCCCGTCTGACCCGCGCACGAGTATGAACCACCCCCTGGGCGTGAGGTGGTGTACCCCTGTTTTGGTGGCTCGGTCTGACACACAGGATTTACCTGCTGAAATTCAGAACCCAGGCTGTGTATTGAAACCGGACTTTTTTTCGGCATGCTCTCAGAAGTGACAGCTTGCAGATGGTGAGGAGAAATACGGTGATTTTGACAAACTGTGCATCAGATTAAGATCGCTGACTATGCCTTTAAGTCAGCTTTAAGTGATTAAGTCCTGACCGGTGGTGAACAGAGAGGTAAATTTACATAATTAAAGTACTTAAATACACTTTGGAGTATTTGTTTTTTACTTGAGTATAATTTTTGGGGAAACTTTACTGCTACTCACCTACATTTCACCTCTATGTTTTTATAAATGTTTTTGCAAGTTGTTATTTAATTAACATCTGATCAGACAGAAAATAAACTGTGTTTGTGTCTTTATCTATGCTGTACCTGCATTATGTCACGTTTCTATGATCGCACACAGGATAACTAAAAGTAGGAAGTATTGATAAGATAATTGCACTACAAGAATGAAATGATAGTCTTAGAAAATGAAAGATCAAGAAAAGATGATAAAAAATGAATACAATGAAATAACTGTTGCACTGTTATTGTATTGTCAAACACTGTCAAATAACTGATCTTACCTTTCACATTGTCACTTTAATATCACTGTCACTTTATCTCACTGTGCTGCACGGAGAGCTCAGTTGTCTTGAACGACAACTACTGTTAATTTAGTATTTTAGTATGTTCATTAATTTTGATAATTGTAAATACCTTCTATTTTTGATCTCTATCTTATTATGTGCTACTCTTTTTGTCTACCTTATATTATGTGTAATTCTCTCGAACTCAGTGCATGCTACTATCCTTGTACTTGCCCTGTACTGCTGCAATACCTGAATTTCCCCTCTGGGATCAATAAAGGATTATCTTATCTTATCTTAACGACAAATGAAAAAAGGACAAAGGGAAATCTATTCAAAATATTATCTTTTTTTTTCACCAAAGGGTGACAGATCTCCTGAAATGGCTTTTAAAAATGTGACTGTTTTTCACTGCAAAGCCTGGCTGTTATCATGGCTGTCAGCTTCTTTTGATTGTTCTTATTAATTAAGGCTACAAACACAAAACTCTACCTTGTGAATTTGACAAACAGAAAATCATGTTGTCTAAATAAACATTATGGAGCACAATGTGCACAGGAATATTTTTGACTGCACTCATGCATTTTAGAAATATAATGTTTAAATTTTTCATTAAAAAAGTAATTTGCAAATACTTTAAAGTTAGGACCCCTAGTGCTTTTGGGAATTCAAAAAGCACTTTGTAAATCCTTAATTATTATTTTTTAAAAGCTAGGACCAAAGTGCTCTTACTCAAGTAACAATGTCACCGAGCAACTTTTATTTATGTTAGAGCTATGTTGATATTTATTCTGTCCACAACTGTTCTTCAACAATTATTAATCATACATCCGTCCAAAATACTGCAACACAAAGGAAAATAGAGTTGATTGCTGTACCTTTACTTTGGCAGAGGAATAGTCCCAACACCAACAGCAGCAAGACTGTTCCTATAGCACCACTAACAATCCACAGAAAGCTGAGAGAAAGAGAGACATGTTGGGGGGGAGGATGAGAGACATGTTGGGGGGGAGGATGAGACACATGTTGGGGGGGAGGATGAGAGACATGTTGGGGGGGAGGATGAGAGACATGTTGGTCCGGAGATTGAAGCTCTGGATAGGATTTATTCCCCATTTTTATGACAGATAGCCAACTCTCTGGTGACTCTCTCGCTTTAATGCTGCATTTGTAGAGACCTTCATCAGATTTGGAAACATTTCTGATGGTCAGCTTGCTGTCATATGCAGTCTCAAGAAGGCTATCATCTTTGTAGAATTCAGCTATGCGTTGCTTTTGTGATTGAAGATGTTGACAAAAAAGACTGACATCATGTCCTTCTATCACTGGAGAAGCAGGAACATCCAGGATCACATCTCCATCTGTAAAACATTAAGATATTAGGACAAGTGAACACTGTATCATTGTATTGAAGAGTAGATTTGATTGGCTTGAATACTGTCTTAAGTTTATTGGACTGATCATTCCTTTTTGCATTTGAGATTAAATGTATTTATTATGCCAGGGTAAATTTCAACATAAAAACTTTAATCATCTAAATTATTATTAGAAATTAAGAATGTCAAATTTATTATATGTCTTGAACAGTGAGTCCAAAATTTAACTTCCATCCCCGCTCACAGACAAACAATGCTACATCTGAACTCTTGATGTATGGTTGAGGCATGTTATTTATGCAGCATTTGTGTAGTTGTTTTTTTTTTTTTTTAACCAACAATGGGAAATCATCAAAATTTTGGTGAAAGTGCATATGCAGGGTCAATTATGCAGTGTTAAGCACAGGTTGTCATATCTAAAGTGGAAAAAAACATTGTGTTGGTGGAGTAGAACGTTCTCTGACAGTCCACTGACATATCATAGATGGATTTAAACTTTATTTAACATAGATGTAACGCTGCTGTTCATGCAACAGACTTCCAGCTTATACTTCGAATTAATCTCCTTGAGGTCCCCCATTCTCTCAGCTTCAGACTTGTTCAGCCCAGGCCCATTCTTCCTTTCATAGAGCACATGAGGCAGGTAATTTTGAGCATTTGCAGCAACTTCCCGAATGCCAATTGCATTCACCATCATCAATTAAAATACTCAAACAATCATGCAAACTTGATCAATGATGTGCTAAGTTTTTCTAAGTTCATCTCAGTCAGAGGTGTACAGTTGTCAATGTTGAGTTGTCAAACATTGACCATTCCACAAGATGAGTTCACTGTGTCAGAACTACAATCTGGACATTAATGAGATGCTACTACTCTGCTGTAGGTCCACTGATGTTTGTTTAACTACGAGCAGGCAGGCAACAACATTTGCCAACAGGGACGTACACAGCTGTAACTGAGGGTAGAAAAGGTAGGCGGAGGTCAACTCTTGCTGATGTTGACAAGCGTATTGGATCAAATGCAACATGCATAAAATTTGTCAGCGTATCTGAAGAATATCAGCATTGCCAAACCGATCATAACTTAGTTCTGTGTAGCCTTACTGCTCTAACAAATTACTGCCCCAACCACTGTTTCAGAAGTGTGCATAAAATGATCAATGTCAATCAGAGCCATGTTCTCTTTAAGGACAAGTTATTTTTGATCATTTTAATGTGACATCATGAACAATAATCTGCCTTAATGGAAATATGCAGTGATCCTAATAAAAAGGATCATGAAGAAAACTTTGCTGTTTTTGGATGAGAAAAATAAGAGGAAAGTAAGGAAAAAATACCATGAGTGAAAATGTCATATCTAAAATGTCCATTTTTATTGTTGTTTATGTTTATAATCTTGGCAGTGTAACAAGTCAGTAATAATGATTTACCCTTTTTTTCACTGGTTAAATTTGTCTTTTTGTATTTTGGTTGGTAAGTTTGAGCTACTCACCTGAGACAGTGATGTTGACGGCATTGCTTGTTTCTCCGTCTGCATTTTCACACCAGTACTTTCCACTATGGCTGCCTCTAGCAGAGGAAATTTCATAGGCTGGTGTAGATTGGTTATAACTGTGAACACTGGTCTGGACTTTTTTGAAGGGCTTTTGCATCACCCTCCATTCAGTCAGTCCCATGGTTTGTTCACATCTGATGTTGATTGTGTCATAAAGAAAGAACTGCAGCCTGTCTGGAGTAATACGTGGTTGGAAAGCTTCACCTAAGAAAGAGCCAGAGGAAGAAAGCAGTTAGATTTATCTGGACTGGATTATTCATGACTAATAAAACAAGTATTCATTTAAACTGACTGTATCAAATGAAAACAAACTAATACTAACATTAGTTTAGGAACTTTGCCCAGTTGAACATAGATATGTTGCTAATCAGTTTCAATGTGAAACTGTGGTCACATTAAGCTTTAATTTGTACCAGTGTTCCTGAAATGGGGACATTAAGACTATTTGTATGGACTGTGAAAAATGCATTTAATTGCTTTGTGAATGAGAGAGAACTAAGAATGCACAACATTCTTAGTACTCCCAAACTAGAGCATTTTTTAAAGACCTTATACATTAAATAAAAACTAACTCGTATAACTAAAGATTAAAGGTTGATTCCTGAACTTCAGTCCTGAAACTTCAGTGCTTACAACCATCTTTACAGATCTAAAAATTAGGATTAAAATAAAGAAATACACGTAGGATGTGGTTAGTCTGTTGATTCTGCTTTCATCCGCACAGTAATATGCACAATGTATGTCTGAGTTACTGGCTTTACACATCTGCAAAAACTTAAACACCTGCCTATTCAGATCAATAAATTCATGAGGTAGTATCTGTAGATACCCATAGAATGCTGATATATTGTGCATTCGTAGGAAATGTAGTAAAAGCAATAAAATACTAGCTCAGCAAGAAGAAAAAAAAAAGGTGGTCTGACAAAGTGCTATCAAAGTTTAAGAATAAGGCCTTTGAAGACATTTTATGGCCTAGAATTCTAAAAGTCAAAGTCCATAAGAACTTTTGGGAAACCTGTGTATATGTCACAGACAGAGACTTCAAGTTTTTCTATCCTTGGACCTTAAACACTGTTGGTGGTAGCTCTAATTAACCAAAGATAATTGTCTGCATGGAGGAAGTTCATAAGCATGTCAAGGAGCCAAGTACAAACTGAAGATGAAACCTACCAGCATTTTGAACAAAGTCACTCTGCGTGACCTGTGCAACCAGTAGAACCATCACGACCATTACTGAGAGAAAATATAGAGAACTGTGGTTAGCCTGTGCTCAATACTGAAAACAAAAAATTACAGATAAAAGAAGAGCCTGTACTTACAAATATTGATGCAGAGAGCTGTGAAATCCATGATGCCTCACGGCTGACTGATGCAGTCTAACAGAACTACAATACAAGACCATATCAGTCTGAACTTCCTCTTCCTGTGTGATCTATTTCTGATATTCATACAGCATGTTTGACCGAATGGCTTTAATTATCAATGTGAAACAACTTCTAGGGTAAAAATACTTCCCTCACTCGTCTCAACCTAGTGACGAATGGAAAAATACTGTTACCTATTCTAGAGGATGCAGTTGTTTCAGTGTTGGTCTGTGCCTTTCTAAAATACAGTCAGCACTGATACTGAAGCAGGACCTGAATTTTGAAAAAGGCTTGAAAAAATAACACACACCAAAGGCTGCAAAACATTGTTTCAGGTCGCTCAATGTGAACGAAGAATTTTTCTGAACCCCAAACTCTCATAAAAAGACACACACAATGTTAGTCCCAAAAGGCCGAAGTAAAGCTGAAATAATCATACAACCACATTATTTTAGGGAGTGAAGCTATCAGGTTTGTATGAAATCTCTGTTTTGATGAGAGCTCATGTTTCTCAATCAAACCAAATCTAAAGTGCTCACTGAAAAATAATGATTTTATGAAAGAAGCTCGACTAGCCGCTGTAAATCATATTGCCACCTTCTCTCTAAAATAAGGACAAGCAGAGAAAGTTCTTAAAGACTGGGTTTTTAATGACATGATGGTGCTGTCAGTACAATTTAAGGATCTTGCTTGAACTGAATGTAAATTAATCACATGAAGATACTTGGTCTGGTTGACCAATCAACCAAACTTTATTTGTATATTACTGTTCACATAACATAATGTAACATGAAGTGTTTTACCTGTAAACAGAAAAACTACAAAAAAAAAAACATACTAAGTTCTGTGAAAGCTCAAACCTCTTACAAGGCAGCTGCTACTCTGTTGAATGAGATATTGTCAAAAATTTCAAAAACTTCCCCATCTCACAGTGTAAAAAAGCCTTAAAAACTTACAGGATCAAAAACCTGAGTCAGATCACCACCAAAATGTAACTGGTTCATTCTTGAGCCATGACCACACTCCCATTCATGCTGTTGAGGACTTGAGAGATAAGCAAAAATGTGGAAAACTGCCCTATCTCACATTGTTAACAAATCCTCAAAAGAAATCCTGGATCCTCATCCAGATTGGGATCACCACTAAATCTAAGCACTTCTCCCTTGTACCAATCTTCTCTGAAAATGTCATCAAAACATGGAGCAGTAAACGGAGCTTTGCCTTGTGGCTTAACTCCCTCTTCACCACAAAAAATTAAGTACTGAGTAAAGTGCTGCACCAATCCACTGATCCATCTCTCATCATCAAATTTATTGTGATCATATTGAGTTACTTGTGAAAATGTGGAAAACTACACTATCTAGCAGTGTTAAGAAATTGTTGAAAATATTCTTGGATCTGCATCCAGAGTCCGACCACTTCCAGTATCGAATAACTTCTTCCTTCTGTCATGACCAACTTTCTCTGAATATTTCAGTACAATCCACTGATAATTTTCAGAGTTATCCTATTCAAAATCAAAAAAGTAAAGAATCGCTCACAAATACATAACCTCCTTGATGGAGGTAAAAATTAAATAAAATAACCTGCTCTTCCAACCAATAGTCTACACAAATGGTGCAGCGTTTCCCTTTGGTTAATCACGTAGAGGTGTTGGCTTGCCAGTAATAAGTGACAGTCACACGAGATATACATTGTTCCTGCAAAAATAAATGCGGTTGTTAAAGTAGCATGTGTGGAGTACTCCGGTGAGACTCACAAAACAAGATTTATATTCCCCTTAGGTGAGTTTTATATATGTATGTATATATATGTATATATATATGTATATATATATATATATATATATATATATATATATATATATATATATATATATATATATATATATATATATATATATATATATATATATATATATATGTATATACATAAATATATATATATATATCTTTATGTTCATTCATTGAATTCATTTTCTATACCGCTTATCCAATTCGAGGTGGCAGGGGGGCTAGAGCCTATCTCAGCTGTCACTGGGCGAGAGGCGGGTTACACCCTGAACCGGTCACCAGTTAATCACAGGGCCACATAGAGAGACAGACAACCATTCACGCTCACACTCATACCTAAGGGCAATTAAGAGTCACCAGTCAACCTAATGAGCATGTTTTTGGTCTGTGGGAGGAAGCCGGAGTGCCCGGAGAGAACCCACGCATGCACGGGAAGAACATGCAAACTTCACACAGAAAGGCCCTGCCGGACCCGGGAATCGAACCGGGGACCTTCTTGCTGTGAGGCACGTGCACTACCTGCTGCGCTACCGTGCCGCCCGGCCCTTTTTAAAAATTGATCTTTAAAATATCTATAATTTCCTACATTGTTAGTAAAATATGGTTCTTCGAAAACATATATTTAAAGCTCTGTCGATTTGCATAGCATTGTTATTTTTCATCCAGCACTTTTCAAAAGGAAATGTTCCAAACTCCAGTACGACTCGACTGACTAAAATGCCACACCAACTGGTGAGTTAGTCTTGTGCACTTGTTCAATAACTGCTACCCTTTCCCCAGGGTCTAAAGTAACTAATGTAATAGTTTACATTTACTCAAGTTACTGTAGCTGGTTAGTTTTTGTGTTCTTGCACTGTTGACTTTTTTGTTCGTGTTCAGTACTTTTACTTGAGCATTTTCTATGGTATATACTGTATGTGTCATAGCATTTGAGTAAAATGCCTAAAAGGAGAAGCAAGACCTCACAAAGTTTCCCACTAACTGGCGTTGCCAAGATTTCAAGATCTAGTTGATTAAGTTTAATATCATGAAACTAGTTACACAAACAGTACTCAAGACTAAAACAATACTGGATCAGTACTTAATGCATTACAGACTGTCCTCCGTGGGTGGTCACATTTTATCATCTTAGTTTAAATAGTTCACTTAAAAGTCAAAGTCAAATTAAGATGTTTCATATTTATCTATTAATTTATAATTTTATTCATTATTTACAAACAAAAATGGAGGGAAAACACATTCATAAATCTCATGCCTGAAGAAACAGATGTGAAAAAAGACATACAAATAAATAGATTAATTAGCTGAATGAAACGGGGAGAACACAGACAACACAAAATCACCAAACTACACTAAGATATAGACAAAACACTGGGAAAACAGTCAGACCACCTGTTATCATAGTCCCTTGTACTGGTTCAAATTATTTTAAAATCACAAGTCATATGAGGATGCCAAATTTTGTAAAGTCTGCGGTTCTGTTTTTGCTTATGTAGGAAATTCTGTCCATGACGAGGGAGCTCTAGAGCTCATTTAGAAGCTTTCCAGTCTAAAGCTATGCATTTCCTCACAAGGCATGATCTATATATGTATTTACATCCATATTTATTCCATTTGTCAGACAAGTATTAGTTCCAAAAAGACATAAATGGTGTGAAAGGCTAACAGTTACATGTAAACACTGAGATATCAATTTGATAACAGATTTACAAAATGATGATAGTTCGTCACATGAACAAAACATGTGAAAAAAGTACCTTTGTGTTTCTTACAAAGACAACACAGAAATGATATAGATTTTGTCTTAAATTATGAGAGCATTTATGAACTTTCCTACAAATAACAGACCAGTCTTCTTGCTTGAGTTCCATCAAATGATCTTATTCCCATTTCTTCCTAAAATAATCTGTATTTACCATTAAACTCTCTACAAGTGACTCATAAGTTCTTGGACTTACTTTATACTTGTCCCTCTCACTATTATTTAAAATACAGTCATTTTTTAAGGCCTGGGTAATTTGAAAGAACAAAAATATATGTGAAGAAACAACAACACTGAAATGTGTATAACCTTTTTTTTTATATATAAAAAGGGATTGTATTTAAATGAATACACAATCAGACTTTGAATAATCTTACATAAATTAATAGAATGAAAAATAAAATTCAGAATAATGGTATTCATGGCAAAGCATATTTACACATACAAGGAATATGACTTAGTAAGTTGATGCATAAGACAATCAACATATGCTAAGAATAAAAACAAAAATACCAAGAGGAATAAGATAAACATATTAAAAATAGCTGGAAACAAGAGCACGTGGAGTTAGGTGTAATAAAATATAAAAATATGTTAAATATAGACATATATTGATGTTTTTGGATAAATAGGAATGAAATGCTCCTTATTATCTGCTTTTCTCATTTCCTACTCACATGCTTTCAGTTAAAGAAAAGTTTATTTCAGCTCTTCCTGTAATGTTTTTATATCAGAGCAGAAACTTTTCTGTTTCAATATTGGATGTCTATGTATTTTGACTCTATATGAAAACATAAAGCTTCAGGAAACACTGGGCGGTGTGTACTGTATCAAAACAGTTGTTGGGCTCTGAGTTCATTATTTTCTGTGTCCTCAGATTAATTTTAGTTTGGTACAAACATGTGCTTTGTCTTGTATGAATGTTATACATTAGAGCATTTAATATATGTGTGACGGCACTGAAATACAAACTGGAGTTAAACTGAATTAGGCAGATGTGTTTTTCTCACTGTTTGCCTTTCTGTGTATTTATGTGTTTACTTGCAGAATTTGTTTTGCAGCACGTGTGAATTTTTGGTGCACCACCTAAAAATATATGATTTTGAAAAACCTTTAAAAATGTGCTGGGTAAAAAAAAACCCACAAAGACTTAAGCATAGCATATTAACCTAAGATAGCACTCTGGCCATTTAATGTGGCCCAGCCTTTTTTGCTTGTGGGTGCTGCTTCCTGGGTCGTGATATGGAGCCTGGCCATTAACTGACTTTCAGTGTGTGAGGAAAAACTGATCACGATAGATTGCAAATCTAAATTTATTCTAAATGGGTAAAATGTTATTTTCCAAACTATAACAATGAAACAGATCAATGTTTATCTCACCCCAATTTGGCTGTTTTCTATGCATGACAGAAGTTTTGGACCACATTTGAATTAAAGACTTATTACCTTTTTCTTGAGAAGATACTTTGCATGTACTCACAATTTTTTTCCATCTTTACGGAATTTTAACTGGAGAAAAGCATTTTTGTTCTCTTTCCACCTCTGCCTTTTCCACCCAGAACAAACTGAAAATGTTCTAAATTTTTCTCACAGGTGTGAAGTTATCAGAAGTGACGCCAGCTGAACTCAGTTCTTCATCCTGTCTTCCCATGGTCATTATTTGTGTCATCCTGGCTGTTGTTAGTGGGGTACTTGTTCTAGAGCGTAGAAGTAAGTACAACCTTTTTTTTTTTTAAGAAATAACAACTGATTATGAATATTTAAGTGTAATTGCAAGTGACAACATTTGACACTTATTCAGTTTGTTTCTCAAAGACATTTCTTTGTTTATCAAAGATCACAGGAAAAAAATCAAATTGATGAGGACTGATTTACAAAAAATATATCAAGAACACAATGACAAGGCTGCTGCACTGGAGAGAAAGAGTACTGAACTGGAAGGGATGAACACTGAGCTGGAGGACGTGAACACTGAGCTGCAGAGAGTGAGCACTGGGCTGGAGGGGGTAAAGACTGAACTGAATGGGGTAAAGACTGAACTGAATGGGGTAAAGACTGAACTGGAGGCTCAGAGAGATCGACTCCAAGAGCAACTCCAACAGTTGGAAGAAGTCAGAGAGATGAACAAGAGGAGGCTTCAGTCAGTGGAGACAGAAATTACAGAGAAAGAAAAGAAGTTTGAAAAACCAGAGGAGCTGTTAACAGAAAAGGAAAACCTGTTGAAGGAACAGTGGAACCTGGACGAGAAGAAGAGAATTTATAAGAGAGAGTTACTGAATAAAGAGAGACTGCTGGAGTCTGTGGAGAATATGCTTGCTTCACCAATCAAAGAGGATGATGTTCGGATTAACATGGATAATCCAAAGTGGAAAACATAGTATTGGCAAAGAAAAGAGGATTTCAAAGATCATGTTTCTTAAACATATGCTTGATGCACCTGGGTTGGTTGTAATTTAATTAGACAGATTTACTGAATGATGCATGTGCTTATGTCCAAGTAAGTCAAACTTTATCTTTATGACTGTGCTGTAGGGCTGCACGATTACGGCCAAAATTATAATCATGATTATTTTGATCAATATTGTGATCACGATCACTAATCATAATCATTCATCATGTTAGGGAAAACATCAGTAATTTTACTGCACAGCTTTTAAACAAAAATAAGTGAACAGTTTTCAGTTTTTTTGTCGCTTAACTTGGCATTATTGTTATACCATAATATATTGCATTAATAAAGTTAAAACTAAAATGACAACAATTGTGTGTATACTTTGATAATAGGGCTTGTAACAAAAATTACAGTCAATTCATATGAGCCTGTGTTATCATTGTTATTATTATCATCATTGTTATCATTATTATTATTATTATTATTGTTTTTGTTGTTGTTGTCATTGTTGTTCCTCAGTGTTTTTCCACAGGATCAGGTTTTACTTGCAGGGGAAAATCATAAATATTTATTTGACATCCTCAGGTGGGATGGAGGTCAGAGAGTCTTCCCCGGAAATTTTTAAACTGAAATTATTTCTTTCCTGCATTCTGATCACTTTTTTAGAACAATTTTATAATACTCATAAAGTAGTCTTGTGATCTTTGAGGCGCTTTTTGAAATCTCTTATTGGTGTTTTTGAAGTTTATTTCACTTAAATAATTGGTCACTTTTTTTTTTCGTTTCATGTCAATCTTGAAATCTTTTCAAAAATATGCCAGATGAACAGAGAGGCTCAGAGGAGAGCAGGAGGCTGCTGCATCTTTATCTGTGAGCTCACCTGTGACATCGTTTATGCAGCTAAACAGCACGATGATTTGATGAACTCTTACTTTTAAAACATCAACTGCTGCTGTGGCAGGACGGAGAGTCAAACTTTTTTAAACGGAGAAGTGTTGGCAATAAAGCTGTGCAAAAGACGAGAGAAACGGGGAGACGATAAACTCTGGAATTTTAACGTCGTTCTTGAAGCGGGGGTTTTTAAACAAAGATATCAGGAGGTTGTTTTTTTTATTACCATGTGTGCAATGGTCTTTCCCCACGTAACCACAATGTTCTCATCGTAGCGCAGGATAAGTAAGACAAGACACAAAGAACACCACCTTCAGCTGTGCCCTTCCAGTTTGTCGTGCAGATATGGCAGCGCCCAGGCCCTGCAGATGGGTGCCTCTCCTCCGAGCTGCTGCAGGTTACATAGAGGTCATGGGAGGCGCACACATGACCTCTATGTGACCTGCAGCTTTCTCAAGGTACCTGCAAGACTTACCAAAAGAAGACAACAAACTTACACTTGGTTGTTGATGCCTGTTACCCTGCTCTGAAGAGCATAAAAGAGAGGGGTTTTGTACTCTACATTTCAAGTCATCTCCATTACCAAAAGGGTAAGTACCACATACTGAGCTAGCTGTTTTTAGCAACACGCTAACTCAAAAGTCTGAATTGACATAGTTAGCCTTCCTTTTGTTGTAAAAAGCACAAATTTTCCATTGATGTACTAACTGCACAATCTCTTCAACAGATGTTTTTTAAAGATGGGAGTACAGGTGAGGTGATTATGAGGACCCTGGGGATTTAGCTTATGTCATACATAATAATAATAATAACCTACATCTTATTTAAGGGCACCTGTCATGACACGCAAGGTCATCTTACAAAAACTACAAAAAGTGCATTAAAACAGGCATAAAAACAAACAATACAATAGATGGTGCAAAAGATTAGAGGGAGTAGGAGAGTTTGAACATGTTAAATATGATGAAAAATAAATAAGCAGAGTATATTGAAACTTTTAAATCTATTTAAATTCAATATTAATCTTGCATCAGTGGACAGGTCCCCAGAAATATACAGTAATGAACCGGTAACAAAACTGCATCAACATGCAAGGGAACAGCTAGTTAATCTTGCCAGAATTTAATTCAACTTTTTCAGTAAAGAAGAGTAGAACTGTTGATAGCATTAATACGTTACTGTAGCTGCATCCCCAGGAACATCAACACAAATGGGGTTATAGAAGTAAATAGAACATAACTTCGGGTTTATCAATGCTAACTTAATCATTCACTAAAATGGTAAAGCTGCTCATATTTCCTTGTGGATCTGTAGCCTAATGCCCTGACAGTCACTTCACCTGTACCCTTTGTACGAAAGTGTGAGAAGGGCAAAGAGCCAGCATGGTTAGTGCATTAAAGGCAAATGTGTGCTTTATTCAACATGAAAAGTTAACAATGTAAACAAATTCAGACTGTCAACTTAGCATGTTGCTAACAACTAGCTAACTGTGGTATGTATCTTCAAACTCTAATTGTTGAGTTTGAAACCCCTCCCTAATTTACTCTTGGAGCAGGTAAGGAGCATCATAGATGGATTGTCGATTGCTGATGTTAAGCTTTGGTCAATCATGCAGGCAGCCTGAGAGGTTTCTCATCTTTAAGTAAAATGTAAATGCAGCTGTACATAAACATGAAACCAGGGTGATCAACACAGCCTGAAGTACATTCTCAAGGCTCTACACAGAGCCAATAGGAGTCATGCTGGAAGAGCAGAAATAAAGATAGGGCACCAACATTGATGAAGGTAACACTGCAAAATGTAATTTGGAAATCTATGCTTGTTTGCATCTTTAATCAGAAAAGCCTGTAAATATACACTTTTTCTGGCAATTGATCACAATCGAAAATTAAAAGTGTTTTTCTCAGCTGTCAAAGTTTCTGTTCATAAGATTACACCCTGCTCTGAAGAGATGCATGAAAATATTTTAGTCAAAGGCTTTTTTGCTTCATAAACTATAAGTGGTTTACAGAATGAAGAGCAGTAAAACTGATGCTACATTTAATATATCAAGAATGTTTAGTTTGTGAAAAACACTGTGATAATGTTTGTGTTTTATATGCCTTCAGTGTGTTTTACCTGTCTCCTCCTTATGACAGCGTACTTCTTTGCACAAGACAAGAAGTCTGTATCATCAGGATGTCTCCCTCTCCCTGTTTACAGCAACAGTAGCTGCCTGAAGCGTCTCTTTACCCCGGCCCTTCTTTATAAACCCACCAGTTTAAAGCATTGTCATTGTTTTGTCAGCAGTTTCAGATCATTTGCTGGGGTGGAGAGCCCACTGCAGAGCCTCAACAGTTGGATCAGTATGTGTACTCAGTATGTGTGTTTAGCTTTGTTGAGCACCAGTGCTTGTGAACATATCCTAGCAGTTATTAAAATCATACACATAAACCAGACTTATGACATGTCAGTTGTAGTTGTGTTCAAGACAAAAAGCAGAGTGTTGCTTGAAAGCCTGCATTTTTCACAGCAAAATTTGAAGCAGGTGTATTTTTCTCTATCTTCTGGTCAAACCACTGAAATCTATATAAAACAACTGAAGTCTTTTTAATTCTGAAAAATGTACACAGAAGAGTTATCCTGGATTTGTAAGTTCAGTGTTTTATTTCCCTACAACATTTTACAACATTTAGAAAGTGTTGAAAAAAGGCTAAATGTACATTTATATTCAATTGTGTCACTGTAATACTGGTTTCAGAGTATTTGTAAATGGCCCTTCTACGCTTCTATTAAGTCAAAGATTTTGTTTTGGTGGCTCCATTAAAAGGATTTTAAATCATCATTTATCTCATGAACAAAATGTAATATAATTGCCATTACTGGAAAAATAAAAGAATTGACTTAAATTAACAGGTAGCTTTTGTGTTATGCTTTTAAATCACTGAAATATTCTCTTCTACCTACATGTATATATATATATATATATATATATATATATATATATATATATATATATATATATATATACATACATAGATATATATATATATATATATAGATAGATAGATAGATAGATAGATAGATAGATAGATATAGATATATACACATATATATGTATATATATATACTATGCCCTGCCAGTGATCAAATACCCAGCTGGAATAATAAGCTGGCCAAAGGAGGAAATTCAGGCCACAGACGTTAGAACTCGGAAATTGCTCACCATGCACGGGGGGTTTCATCCCAAGTCCAGTATCCAGAGGCTATACACTAAGCGCAAAGAAGGAGGCAGAGGGTTAATGAGCATCAGAGCCACTATCCAAGATGAAACATCCAAGCTCCATGACTACGTCAGGAAGATGGCCCCAAGAGATGAAGCGCTTAGTGAGTGTCTCAGACAGTGGAAACTGACAGGGAAGGAGGAACTAGAGGAACCATCATGGGAGGAGAAACCCCTGCATGGGATGTACCACAGACAGATAGCTGAAGTGGCTGATATGAACAAATCCTACCAATGGCTAGAGAGGGCTGGACTGAAGGACAGCACAGAGGCACTAATCATGGCTGCACAGGAACAGGCCTTGAGCACCAGAGCAATAGAGGCCTGGATCTACCACACCAGGCAAGATCCCAGGTGCAGGCTGTGCAAAGAGAGCCCTGAAACAGTCCAGCACCTAACAGCAGGGTGTAAGATGCTGGCAGGAAAAGCATACATGGAACGCCATAACCAAGTGGCCGGTATAGTGTACAGGAACATCTGTGCAGAATATGGACTGGAGACCCCAAGGTCAACATGGGAAGCACCTCCCAAGGTGATTGAGAATGGCCGAGCAAAGATCCTGTGGGACTTCCAGATACAGACCGACAAAATGGTAATGGCCAACCAACCGGACATTGTAAT
This sequence comes from Cetoscarus ocellatus, assembly GCA_037902135.1. Classification (NCBI taxonomy): domain Eukaryota; kingdom Metazoa; phylum Chordata; class Actinopteri; order Labriformes; family Labridae; genus Cetoscarus; species Cetoscarus ocellatus. The sequence goes on along the minus strand of JBAMNC010001648.1, from coordinate 26,073 downwards.
CGTGGATAAGCAGCAGAGGAAAGCCGTTGTGATTGATGTAGCCATCCCAAGTGATAGAAACATCAGGAAAAAGGAACACGAGAAACTAGAGAAATACCAAGGGCTCAAAGAAGAGCTAGAGAAAGCCTGGAAGGTGAAGGCAACAGTAGTGCCTGTGGTCATCGGGGCACTCGGGGCAGTGACCCCCACACTGGAGAAGTGGCTCCAACAGATCCCTGGAGAAACATCAGACATCTCACTCCAGAAGAGTGCAGTCCTAGGAACAGCTAAGATACTGCAGGACCCTCAAGCTCCCAGGCCTCTGGTAGAGGACCCCAGCTGAAGAGGATGAACGGCCACCCACCCCACCGGGGAGAGGGGGGTGGGTGAGAGAAGAGTTTTTTTTATACAGTATCTCACAAAAGTGAGTATACCTCTCATTTCTGCAAGTATTTTATGATATTTTTTCATTGGTAAACACTGAAGAAATGACGCTTTGATACATTGTACAGTAGTGAGTGTCCAGCTTGTATAACAGTGTAAATTTACTGTCCCCTCAAAATAACTTGACACACAGACATTAATGTCTAAACTGCTGGCAACAAAAGTGAGTACACCCAGAGTGAAAGTCTCCAAATTGGGCCCAAAGTGTCAATATTTTGTGTGGCCACCATTACTTTCAGCACTGCCTCAAACCTCTTGGGCATGGAGTTCAACAGACACAAAAACTTCAAGTATCACCACTGCATTTGTAAATCAGTAACTATGAGTTCAAGCAGGACTCCAAATACCATTTAAAATATTTGCTAACAAAATATTCAAGGAGCAACAACAAAATTCAAAGATCCTTTATTATTTCCCACGTTTTCTAACATTTTGTTTGAGAAGACAGGTTCATATAAAAAAATTAATGCAAGTTTGAGAGAAAGCTGAGGCAGATAAAGAATGAGAGAATGAACACACACTACCTGCAACAAGAAAGGGTCAAAGTACAAACTGTTTTATCAAAGTACTTTCACCGGTGCAGATCAAAAACTAGCAGCAACAATGCAGATAACTGGTAGGTTCTCTTATGAAACCTCGGCTAAATCGCTCAATGATTTTTAAATAAGATAAAATGCAACTGAATCCTCTAATTTCTGTCTAGCAGTTTACATTTTTTGCTGAATTGATTGATACTTTTCTTGTTGAACTACTTTGTTATAAATCATTCACTGGTGATTTATTTGATTCAATGCTTCAACATGTTATGGCTATCAAATTATAATTTGTCTGACTATGTTTGTAAGCCTTATTTTTGTGGGTGATGTCTCTGTTGATTAGGTCATACTGCATCCAGACACCCTTCAACTTTAAGATTCTCAATTCCCAAGTTTAGTTTGCATGGCTTGGCTTGGTTTGCTGCTGGTAGTGTGGCTGCAATGCTATTGTGTCAAACAGCTCAGTAGATGATTTGTTTTTATTATAATGGCAAACACACATTATCCATCTTTTGATATGTTCAAAAAGTTGTCTTGGTTATTGCTATTTCAAAATGTATATTCCATATTGATTAAAAGACCTCATGTGCATCTCACAGCAGTGGACTATTCTTGTCAGCCTGGATTCGGGCAGTCTGATGAGGCTGCATGATGGAAAAAAAACAATACAACTGTTGTAGGTGATAAGACTTCTTGACTAACTTCTATCAGTAGTTCAGAAAGAAGAAAAGGAGTTTCTTGGTGAACAGAAATTTGATGATACAGGTTCATTTTGGAGATTGCTCTTGATTTTCACAGGCTGCATCAGCTTACCCTGACTTAATACAACACATACACTAGAACAGAAGCAGGTTGCCAAGGATATTGTTAAAAAAAAAAAAAAAACAACTTGTCACTTGAAGTAGCAAATGCTCACCTCCAAATGTTTTGCAAACTTTTAGAGTTTTGTGACTATTTTAGCTTCATTAATTATAGGTGTGGGGAAATATAGATTAATGTCAGAAACATGATTCTTGTTAAAAATCATTCACTTGTAAAAATTAAATGCTTAGTGTTTTATGTCAAATCATTCTACTTATGTTTTTTTTTCACTGAAACAATATTTGACTTTGGTCGTACTTTTTTGTAGGTGCTTTGGCCTCATTACCCACTAAACACAAGCTGTGTGTTTTGGCGGCTGTTGGTGGTTTGGCGGCTGTATTGTGTCAATGTAAGTAATAGATCAGTACGTGTATATTTCTTATTTTAAAGGCAAACCCACATTGTTCATCTTTTGATATGTTCAAAACGTTTTCTTGGTTATTGCACCAGAAGCAGATTGCCAAGAATATTAAAAAAAAAAAAAAATTAATTGCCATTGCAGGAGCAAATGCTCACCTTCAAATGTTATGAAAACTTTTAGTTTTGTTAATTAAAGGTGGAGTGAGGTAAGACATGGAAAAAAAAAGTTGGCATATCCCTTTAAAAGCAAGCATGTGGGTGCATTTTGGATTCTCCGATGTCCTGGTTATGACAGAGCTTGACATGACGTATTCAGTCTGCTGACTCTGCAAAAATAGAGTTTTAATCTCATCTCATGCCATCAACAGGAGTTAAAAGAAGCTGAACAGCAGCTGGTCAACATAATGACTGTTGACCACTGGCTGCTGCACAGATTCACCAACTTCCAGTCTTAATCCAGAACTAAGTCAAGTGACTAGTTCATTTTTAAACACTTAAGCACCTGCAGTGTTGTAGACAAGGAAGACTTAAGATTTGGGAGACAGCTTATGAAAACCATATTTGTATAAAATAAAGCTTCATTATATTCAACAATTATTTTACTTTTTGAGTCATTTTACTCTTCTACTCCATTTTTTCTCAATGTCAAACACAGAAAAAATGTATTAAATCTTGATATAAGCACCCTATAAACCTTAAAGATTTGAGGACTGTGAACGGGATAATTGATTCTGAATCAAATAGAATCATATGACAGGGAAAGATTAATGTCTTAGATGTTTATGATGGCTGTTTAGTTGTACGTTTTTGATATGCTTCTGTTATTAATTCTGGAACTTTGCTGAAGATTGCAGGGGAAAAGCAAAATCACCTCAAGATGACTCACAAAAGAAAAATCAAGAACTCAGTGATATGGTTACCAGACAGGAGGGAGAGAAGACTGAGCTGAAGAAAGAGAACACTGAGCTGAGGAAAGAGAACACTGAGCTGAAGAGAGAGAACACTGAACTGAAGAAAGAGAAGACTGAGCTGAAGAAAGAGAACACTGAGCTGAGGAAAGAGAACACTGAGCTGAAGAGAGAGAACACTGAACTGAAGAAAGAGAAGACTGAGCTGAAGAAAGAGAACACTGAGCTGAAGAAAGAGAACACTGAGCTGAAGAGAGAGAACACTGAACTGAAGAAAGAGAAGACTGAGCTGAAGAGAGAGAACACTGAGCTGAAGAAAGAGAAGACTGAGCTGAAGAAAGAGAACACTGAGCTGAAGAAAGAGAACACTGAGCTGAAGAGAGAGAACACTGAACTGAAGAAAGAGAAGACTGAGCTGAAGAGAGAGAACACTGAGCTGAAGAAAGAGAACACTGAGGTGAAGAAAGAGAAGATTAAACTGGAGGGGGTAAAGACTGAACTGGAGGCTCAGAGAGATCGACTCCAAGCTCAACTCCAACAGCTGGAAGGTGACAGAGAGATGAACAAGAGGAGGCTTCAGTCAGTGGAGACAGAGATTACAGAGAAAGAAAAGAAGTTTGAAAAACCAGAGGAGCTGTTAAGAGAAAAGGAAAACCTGTTGAAGGAACAGTGGAACTTGGACGAGAAGAAGAGAAATTATGAGAAAGAGTTATTGAATAAAGAGAGACTGCTGGAGTCTGTGGAGAATATACTTGTTGGATAATCTACAATAGGAAAAAATTATTTTGATAATCAGTGTCATTAAGTCAGTAATCTTTGCTGTCCTGTTTGTAACACACCCACTGTACTTTTAATGGTTGATTGTGTTTTGTCTTTTTGCATGTGTGCATGTATGTGTGTGTCTATATATATATATATATATATATATATATATATATATATACATATATATATATATACACACATACACAAATAAACAACAATCAATCAACCATCAACCATACATGTACATATATATTGATCAACAGAGACAAAAGCCTAAAAATAAAAGGCAAAAAACCTTGTGTCCCTAAAAGGTTGATAGCTTCCAAAAATAAAGAAAATTCAAGAAAAAAATCTGCCAGAGGTTTTTGTACGTCGCATGTAAGTGTTGCTCTGGTAAGACTGGCAATCAAAGTTTTATAGAGGGCACACACCTAAACTTTATTGTTCAGATTCTTGCACAAAGTTCACAGTTCGTTGGTGGACTTTGTGCAGCACACAGAGAGACGAGAAGACTCGCACAAACAGGTATGTGGGATTATAAGATTTCAACAGTCCTAATTTTTTAACATCCATTACGAAGTTGGTTACAACAAATGTATCCTCTTTAAAGTCTATAACAGACATAGGTACAGCATGAAAACAGATTTCTACATTGAACCGTGATGTTAGCACTATCTTAAGGACAACTCTAACCTGAGCAGACTCAGCCCCTCAGGGCAGACTCAGGGCAGTCGAGTCAGCTAAATACATCTAAAATTACACCCTTTTGTCTTACAGATGGTCATTATTAGCCAATTACTTTCAGCAAACCTGCTGCTACTAAACTTAAAATCTTTTATGAACTAAAGGTGATTATTGGTATCATTCTACTACTTAAAGAGCTGTTTATCTCGTTCTGTTACAAGTCAATTGAAAAGTGACTAAAACCGATCAATGGCTGGAACAGATTGACTAAAAAAATCATTGTTAATTCGACAAACAAAAAACTATCTAATAAAATGAACATGTAGGGTCATTGAAGATTAAAAAAAGATATGGCATTTTAGAAAAAGATGATGTAAAAGTTTACTAAAAACCCTGTTGTCTATTTGAGCCTGTTGTTAGACTAACTTTCATTCCAGCTGGAAAGAACTAGATGTGTTGAAAAACTATTTAAAAAATGGATTTCAACATACCTGGAAGTTTATGATAAAGAGAAGGAAAGCTCTGACTGTAACCAAAATATTATTTAACAAAGGAAGAAGAAACTATCCAAGTTTCCTCTGAAACACTGAACAAATAATGAAATTTCTATTAATGTCAAATGTGTTTCAATGCTTCATTTTTAGGATGGTTCTCCTTATTGATGTTTCTCAACACAGAGTGGTCTTCCTTCTCTTAACCCTCTTTTACAGAGGTAAGTAAAAATAAAAAAACATGATTGTTTTGGTTGTTTTGGCTGATAATTTAAATTTAAATGATTAAATCAACTTATAAATGATAAATATTTCACTGTGGTTAACATGTTTGCCTTATGAGATTATTTAGTGAAGCCTTCTATGTTTCAGGTCGAGCAGAGGAGACTTCAGTCACTCAGACAGTCAAGGCCATGCTGGGTGATGACGTAGTCCTGCCCTGTCAGATGGATCCTCCCACAAATGCTGTTTCCATGACCTTGGAGTGGGGAAGACCTGATCTGAGCCCTAGATTTGTGTTTGTTTGGTTTGATGGCAAGGAGCTTGTGGATGACCAAAACCCAGCCTATAGCGGAAGAGCATCAATGTCCACTGACAAACTGAAGACTGGAGACCTCTCACTGACACTATCCAGAGTGAAAACCTCTGACAATGGGACTTACAGATGTTACATCCCAAAAATGAAGAAACAATATTTTGTGGATCTTCTAGTTGGTGAGTAAATGATCCACATTATTCTATTCTATGGTAAACAGGGCCTAAAGCAACGTCCTTCATCTTCTCCACTTATCCTATGACATTAGAAAACTGCCAATAAGAACATTCACAAATACACTGAACTAGAAAGAAATAAGCTGCAAACACGAATCAAACCACCATGCAGACTCAATCTCATCAGTCAGACCAAAACCTATTATCTCCAGAATTTACAATTTTTTGTCATATAAACCAATTAAAATTATACAAAAATTTAAATAAGGACAAAACAGTATAAATTACTTCAGTGGTATAGTGTTTTTTTTTTTTCCTGTAAAGTAGCAGTTCTGGAGATAAATAAACCATGAACTTTACAGCCTAGGAGCATAAAATCATGTCCAACACTGGTTGCACAAACCTGGCGAAAGCATGGATATTTTTCTGTGCACCTGATCTCTCCTGCTTACAGGACCTCTTATAGTGCATTTCCACCAAGCGGCTGGTTCAGTTTGGCTTGATACAGTACACAACCACTGTCAAATAAGGAGAAAGAGTACTCAGATGCCATCCCACTTTTTCGCACCTCTCTGAAGGGCGCTGAGCACACTAAACCAACCCAAACTTCCCTCTCTGTTAGTGCATTTGGAACAGGACCGTTGTATATTGTTGCCTTGGGTGTCACATGGATGGTGGGGGGCAGCAACTATATGAAGCAATAATTTGACAAGGAGTCAGGTCCATTCTGAACTCAACATCATTCCATCAAATCTGAGAAAAACTCAGAGCAATGTTAATATTTATGATTATTATCTAACTAAATGACCAACTGTAATGTATAAGCCCAAAGCTGATAACTGTGCAAAAGAGTGCAAAAAAAAGAAGTATTATTTAACAAAAAAAGAGTTAACATAAGCATACTCAGCTGGCTCAGTTTATTAAAAGATCACTCAAATTTTGAAAAACTGACAGAATCTTTGAGAAATGTCATCATATCTTATAAGTGATTTCATTGTTAATTCCTGTTTCTACAAACGGCTCTCCATAAGTCTGTTTCCTCACCAATAAATAATATATTTCCCTATTTGATTTTACTGTTTGTCTCTGACCTTTGCAATTGACAATTCTATAGTTAATTACTACAGGTTGTACTGTACATATATTTCTTCATACTTTTAACAATTACCATTTTAATTTTTTTTCGGACAAGTTATAAGAAATATGCAGTTTTCGTTAACAATCCATTTACCATCTTACATCTCATCCATCCTGTCTTGTCTGTCCTGTCCTATCTGTCTTGTCTTTCTCAGTCCTGTCTGATCTTATTTGTTCCATATGTTCATGTCTTTATTTCTCCCTTGGAAATCAATATGAGTGTTGTGTATGTACCATGCTTACCATTTTTAAACAGTTAAAAAAAGGGGCCGGCTGATATCATAGGGCGATTAAAGCCCTTTTCAAAAATATTCGACATCTGCCGGAGTTTTGCCGATATATTCTTACTTTCTCATAAAACAGTAAATACTGTTCAGTGTCCAGGTTGCGCAGAATGATGTCGTTGCACCTTTAGTCCAATACATGGAGCTCTGACTCCTACGATCCTCAGTCCCCTCCACACCGCTGTCTAATCAGTCATATACAGGAGTGAGACACAGGCAGGCACCAATAAGACAGTGGGCTGAACGGAGCTTGCTGACAGGTATGTTTACAATGACGTTGTGAAATTAGCAGTGACTCAAAATGCCTCCTGTTTCAGTCAACTCTCTTTGCCATGTGTCATGCCACGTGACTCGTGCTTCGTTGCATCAGTCATGCTTTTCAATAACTTTACATTGGTAAAGTTGAGCTAACCTGTCTTGCATTACTCCCTGTCTACATTAACAATGACATCGCTGTGGTTATGCCAACCTAGCGTAGTGTTAGCGAACAGCTTAAAAGCCAGCCAGTAACCACAGGAGTAACGGAAGTCCACAAATATTTGAGAGTGCAGAGAATGACTGTTCATCACTCCATCAGCTGCATGTTGAAGCGCATTTAATGAGAAGTGATGTGAACGCAGAGGGGAGGAGGTTTATTCAGGGCAGCAGTGTTCATTCTGTAAATTTAGTCGACTAAAATATGAAGTGTAAAGGGTAAGGCATTTTTTATGTTTCCTTGAATTTCTGAAGTCATGCTTTAAACTTGTATAAATTGAAACATCTAATAACCCTTTACTGAATGCTAGTAAAGTCTGAATGTATAAATGAACAGAAACAAATTGAACTTTTGTGTGAAATGCAGTCACCTTTATTTAGGCTACCTGGCAGAGCATCTCAGTTACAATACCAGAACTGACAACAAACAGTGAACCTGCTCTACATGAATATATCAATTCATAAAGAGAGGAGCTCTGATTGGATCGCTCCACAACTTATCCCACCACCACCAAGCTAAGGCAGCTGTGACTGGATGTCTCTCTTAACTCATCCAACCTTTCGACACAACCAAAGTAGCTGTGATTGGATAGATTCCTAACTTGTCCCTACTTTCTACATGACCAAATTAGGTCTGATTGGATTAAGTCTCTGTCAAACATTTTAGTCTAGTTTTTATTTGTTGATGAAAATGTCAGTTAATTTAGTTTCAGTTTTTGTCCATGTGCACTTGTTTTTGTCAGTTACCGTCTAGTTTTCGTCAGGGGAAAAATGGTTGTTGACGAAAATCTATGATGAAGATAATTAGTCAATACAATAAACAGCAGGGCAGGCCCGAAAAGTTCAAACCATTAACTGAGTGACCACAGGCTGGAACAGTAACTCACTGTGTGTGTTATGGAGTAATATTAGACTAATATAAGTAACATAAGACTATTTGTGACCATTATTTAGTTAAAATATAACTCTATCAAAGAAGATATTTTTGACACCTGAAGGCATCTCTGGTTTTTATTTTGGTTCATATGTGTCATGACGCCATGGCGAAGAAAATAATGGCGTAGAGAAAGTTTAATTTAACATTAAAGGGCATCAGAGGACTATGAGCTAAATCTAAAGATAAATTCATCATTACAACTGTATTTCATAACTCTTTTATAGAGTGACTCTTTTTTAAGGTTATATAATTAAGTTCCCAGAGGTTTAATGCTTTTCTTCATGTTTTTGTACTTGAAAATTTTGCTCTGTTATTAAACAAATACTAAAGGACAAAGTATTATAAAACAGTAAAATTTTCTGCCTGTAATTTACATATTCATTGTTTACTGGGCAATTAATCAGTAATCTGTTTTTTTTTTATTTTTATTTTTTATTTTTTTGCTAAATATCTGCATCGGCATTGGCCTAAAAAGAAAAAATCCATATCGGTTGGTCCCTAGCTACAAATACATAAAACTGTGAGAAAAAAACTTTAAGGCACATAAAATTCTGGCTTTTTTACATAAATGCCTCATGCTGCCAGTTCCTCCCTTTGCTGAAGAGAAAATAAATTGACTACAGAGTTATCAACAAGAGATAAAAGCTGATATTATAACAGAGATTGATCCAACCTGTACAAATACCAAGACCAGTAAAATTATTTGCATGTTTCCATCCTCAGGAGCTTCCTCTTCACCTGCCATCAGCTTGGTGGGCCATGATAAGGTCAGCAGTGGAGTGATGATAGACTGTGAGTCCAAAGGCTTGTATCCTGAACCTGAGGTGTTGTGGCTGGACAGTAAAGGAGACGTCCTTTCAGCTGATCTGAAAAAATCAGTCAAAGGTCCAGATGGTCTCTTCAATGTCAGCAGCAGAGTGACAGTGACGAGGAGACACAACAACGTCTTCACCTGTAAACTCCAACAGAAGAGCATCAACTGGACCAGTGAAGCACACATCCATGTTCCAGGTAGACCTGATGAAAGGAAGAACAAATCCAGCTTTGAATGAAACACACAAACATCTTTCTGTGTCTATGTCAAACTGCAAGTCTGGATTGTCTGAACATTTTTCTTTCCATTAAACTTCTAGATGATTTCTTTGTGGTACCCTCGAGTTCCACTATCCCCATAGCTTTTGCTGTGTTGTTTGGCTTAATGTTTGTTGCTGCATCTGGTCTGTTGGTCTGGCAATGGAAAATAAAGAAAACAGGTAAGATGAAACTAAATGTGGTACTTTTATGACAACTGAGATCTTCATCGACTTTAATTACAACAACACAGGGTAAATATTAATATAGTTACAAAGGACAGGATTTTCAGTCATAGATGACGTTTGTTTGATCATATCATTTAAAAATCAACTGGCAGACAAGAAAAAAAGCTATTTTGTGTTTGCATTCACCCAACTATCTACAAGGCTTCCTGATGTAAAGAGTTTTACATTGTTCGCAGTATCCAGTATTTATGACCATAAAACAGTTATGTGTCACTAGTAAACTAATAATGTCCATTTAACGCCTCAAAGCTGTTTGCATGATTTCTGTGTATTCAACGCTTTTTATTTGTGCTAACTAACAGAAAAGACACAACAAAAACCTGACCAGCTCATGATGGAGGCAAAAATTGAAGAGGAGTTACAGAAGAAGGAGGAAGAACAGAAGGAAATCACAAACATATTAGAGACACTAACAGGACTGTCAAAGGAACTGGAGACACAGAAAAAACAGCTCCACGTGATGCAGGGGAATACAGAGAAAAAGGCTGAGCTGAGGGACAAAGGGATCGAACTGGTGGACAAAGAGGTTTCACAGAAGGACGGAGATAAAACAATGAACAAAGCACAAGGATATGACAAACTCAGAGAAATCTTAAAGGAGGACAGCTGGAACCAACAAGAGAGAAAGAAAGAATTTCAAGAGCTGAACATGGGCTTTGAAAAACTGATGACAAAGACATTTGGTGATATAAATAAAATAAAAAAGAAAAAGGAGAAAGTAGAGAACCAGGTGGAGCAGATAAGAAAACAAACTAAAGAAACTAAGAATGAAAGAGAGGAAATGCAAAAATAAACCTAAACAGATTTATTTAGAAGTTCTGTGAAGAAATGCATTATAATTAACCACTATCAAGGTAAAATTTGACGAGAACAGGTTCACGGTGACCTGTTAATGCAGATAAGATAAAAAGTGATCACAGGGGGAGCAAGAATTCATGCCAAAGTAGCTAGCTTACAACGCAGCTAGCTTCATCATGGACCTACCTTTAATGTTTATTCTTTAAACTCAAAGCGCACAACAGAAAAAAAATGCAAGTTGATGAGAATTTTGCCACTGGTAGTGTTTAAATGACCGCATACAATAAATAACCTTTCTTTCTAAGCCTGAAAGAAAAAAAAAAACATCATTCACCAAGAATTTAGATGACATGAACAATGAAGTGAGTACAGAAGACGTGTCGTGATTTCTTATAACCAATCTTTCAAAAAAAATCCCTCTTTAAACAGGCACTACACACCCAACTACAGCAAAAAGAAGCTGCAGATTTAACTTCAACTCTGTTACTTGTCTGTAAAAAATACTCTTATTTGCAACAGCACTTAAAGAAATTTCTATTTTTATCCTCTCTGCTCCTCACAGTCAAATTTTATACTCTCTTTTGTCTGAGCCGGGTGCCTTCAATCACCGTTAATGACTTAAAAGCAGGAAGAGGTCCTTACACAAAGGGAAGGAGGACACGGCATAAATAAAATTTAATATATTTACTTCAATACCATAAGCTGCTTATTAGTTCTCACAAAAAATCTGAAGTGAGTATTATACACCACTGATATTGGGAATTCATTTTCATTTTTAGATATTCAGCTCTCCTCCCATATTTCACCATGAATAAAAATCATGTATACATATACAGTATTTCAACAAGGAAGAATTATTGCTAAATTAGCTAGCTGCTGAATTAGCTAGCTACGCCTACCTTATTATGTGTGGACCTACTATAGATGAGTTCTGCCACATCAGAGTGCATCATCAAGAAAATATAAGTTGAAGTAAATTTCATAACTATTAAGATGAGATAGAGATCAAAATGTGTAGTTCAGTGACCTGCCAAATTTTTATGTTACACCAAAAGACTTCACAAACTAAGAGAGCGTTGGACCTTTTCCGTTTAGATGAAACTGTCAAGATGTAGGAGCTTTAAGAGATTTAAGCTGGAAAAAAAAAACATGGCTGTATGTAAATGATCTAACAAAGAGTTAGGTCTAGACCTGCTCATTTCACAAGTGACTGAATTAACATCTGTAATGAACAGGGAGTATGTTGAAAATTATTCTTTGATTTACAGATTTTTTTTTTTTTTAATATATCTGTACATAACTGAAAAGTAACTGGATGATGATTTAAGTAGTCCGTTATGAATAGGCTCGCAATGACCTTGAAGCAATAAGCAAGGTCACATGATCAGCTCCACAGTGACATGCTCATTCAAAGCACAGAAATAGGAAGTAATTGCACAGCATGAGGAGCAGGACCCCTTACCTGACGTGTACTTACCCGTCATGATTTTACAGCAGCTCAAAGGCTGTTATCTGGTTAAATATTAAATCAACTTTTGATATCTCCTGCCTTTAGGCTCTGTTTGTTTAGACTGTTGGACAGTATCATTTAAGTTGTACTTACCTGCAAAGTTTTATGTTTTGATTTTATTTTTTTTCAGGAAATACTTATGTAATCAAACTGGTGTCTTCAACATGCCAGTTAGTTCTCTGTACACCAGTGGCCTACACAGTCACCAGATCTCAATCCAATAGGGCACAGTTGGGATGTGGTGAAACAGGAGATTTTCATCACTGATGTGCAGCCAACAAATCTGCAGCAACTGTGTGACTCTATCATAAACCTTGTTGTAGCTGGTACCTGCAAGCTAATAAATTGTCTGGAGGATGTATAGCCAGTTTGTATGGCTGATTTATTGATATTGTCATAATTACCTGTCAACACAGATAACAAGGATGTCAGGCTTTTTCTGCCAGTTCTGATATCATACTAATTATATTGTGTGCCCTTCCAGTTTTGTCATTTTTTTCAATAAGTTCTAAATTTTAAAATATATGTTTATATTGATAAAGTTGAGATGATTAAGTCAGATAAATGCATGTGATGCAGGCCTTGCTAAAACAAAAATAGATTATGTTTGTTTATATTGATGTCACTGTCATACAGAATAAATGTGGCAGTGATTTTGAAATGAGTGAGCAGCCCTGGCTGCAGATGTGGAGATGAATCTGGATGTAATCCTGACCCCATACGCTTGTTTCATACCTCACATTGCCCAAGATACTGGATGATCTAATGGCCCCCACGGTGCCAGTCTCAGCCGTCACCCATGAACTTCCTGAAGCTCTGAGCAAAAACTACAAAGAGGAAAAGAAGTAGTAGTTAAATAAAAGATTTCAACTCTCTCAAACATGCACAAAGGTAAAATTAAAAACACATGGACAAGCACATTTCACTATGCAACCTCATATCTTTCTGTGTTTACTTGGTGTTGAAAACGGAATTTTGTACCGAAACTGAATTTTAAGAGCAAATTAAAGAGCCCATATTCTGCTTTTTCAAGGTGATTTGCCCTGTGTGTTACATGTTTCCTCCGCATTAGAGTGCCTCTGTGCACAAGACAAAAGTCCTCAACATCAGGACCTAACTACCCCCCTGTTCTGAACTGAACAATCATCACAGGACAGAAGGACAAGGTCCGAGTGGAGAAGAGGGTCTTAAAGTGACAGACAGAGAGAGGATACAGCAGGATCAGGGATACTGAGTGTGAATATTAGAGGGTCTTTTGAACTTGAGGGAAACGTGGGCTCTTTAACCACTATGAAACCAATGGTTTATCACTAGGGATGCACAATATTGGGTTTGCTAATATCCGATCAGGGATGTAACGGTTACTGGTAAAATGGAAAACCACAGTAAAATTTCTGACGGTTAGTATTACTGTTCCCTGTTTTGATTACCAGTAATCTGTGTTTAATTCCCACATTGTGTCAATAGCTCATGGTGATGCTGCTCATTGCCTGGAAAAGCCAGAACTATGTGTCTGCTCCTCGGTAAAACAGCAGCGGTTCCTCACAGACGGACGGATGCACAGTTTGCATTGTTTGGCCTCTCAGAGCGAAAGTTGGTGCCCACACAGACACTATACTGGAGGTTTTTCCCCCTTGAAGCGGACAAAGTCTGAAGTCTGGTTGAATTTTGGATTTTACAAGGATCCCGAGGGTAAACTGATTGAAGACAATCACCCTGTCTAAAACACGAAGCTACTGCTGGCGAAAGAAAAAGACATGCGTGATTAAAACTGCTGTGACTCCTCCAGTAAGTGAGCTGACTAGGCTGGAGTGAATGAGAAGATTCAGAGAGCCATACCTGAGTGAATTATCGGAGGTTTATCAGTATTTTCTGTGTAAATAATGTATAAATGTTGTAAATAATAGCATTAGTATTATTCTGGAGTGTGTTCTTGACATTCTTTTGACATTTATTCGCCGTAATTCATAATAGATCGTCTTTTTCCATCATAGTTTGTGTTTTATGGATTTCATGACTAGTAATTTGGAAACATTGGAGGAGGAAAAGTGAAGGAGATCTGCCAGAGAGAGGGGAGACCAGAGGAGAGTCATGGAAGGGGACTGCTTCAGGGACTATCGTCAGTAAAGAAACATGGACATGGTCTAATGAGCTGTAACATGGACAATAATGCTGTAGGCAACTAAAATGTTTGAGTATATGTAAAATAGGTAAAGTTTATTTTTTGGTCATCGCAAACCTGTGAACATGCTCATTTACAGATGTTTATGAAGAGAATTCTGTTTAAAGCTCAAATCAGTTTTATTTCTTTTATTGTAATCACACACTGTTTAGGCATTTATAACATAATAATGGCAAATACTTGCTAGAATTGTTTACTTTTATTTCTCATGAAAAAAGGGTGAAAAATTTGACTCAAAGGACATTTCCTGATACATTTATTGACAAAAAAAGACAAAAAAAAAAAAACCCTGTAATAATTATAATATTAAAGGGGTTAAATAATTTCAAGTGTGTGTAAAAGTACTTTGTGAACATTTTGGGCACACTGCAACAATAACGCGATAATAATGATAACCGTGATAATTTTGGTCCCAATAAACGTGTAACAAAATTTTCAATCCGTTACATCCCTATATCCGATACACCGATATTTCTCATTATACCAATATACTTGGTCAAGAACACAAGCTCTTTATTTTACAAACTTGACTTGTTTCTTTCAATGTGACAGTCCATTTGAGTGAGGAAATGTGGTAAAACCAAAAAAAGCTTTGAACTGAAAAAAATGAAACTCTTGATTTTGAATGCAACAATGCAGTGATAATAAGGTGCAGCACGATGTTAAATTTATGCATTTTGCCTTTATTCCAGCCAATATGTGGCCGATATGTATGACTGATGTATATTGGTTGTAAATATCAGCCAAAATTTCAATATCGGCCAATACCGATATTTAACTTTTCTCGATAAATAAGATCCTGCATCCCTATTTAAAACGCTATACTTCTGAATGTCTGCAACAGCTGACTCAATAATTTAGTCAGAAACAGATGAGCTTTGGCATTAATTATCTGATGCATACCATGGGTCAGAAGTGACCAAATGTTTTCTATATTCTATATCTTTGTGATCAATTAATTTCATTATTCAGTATTCCAGGTATTACTGGATTATACTTTTTCGTGTATCATACATCATTGTTTTAGTTCCCTGTTTCTTCCTTTTTTTGATATTTCCAATATTAGTTCATTCTGGATGACTGTTTCTTTGCTCTATTCTTTGAAAGCAAGTGATTTTACAGTTGAATAATTAATTTATTCTTAAAATAGCTTGTGTTTGATTACCGCAGATCATTATTTTTTCTTTCCTCTGTCAAACATTCATACTCTTAAAATTTGCAGCCTGTTATTTTGTCTCACATACACATACCTCTGATGACAAACAACACACCTGTTGAACTGTACTGTATCTTTATCTTTTATTCTTTAAAAGTGCTCTGACTCTGAGGTGTGATTTTTAAAATGTTCATCTGTATGATAAAATGCTATATTGCCCTGACGCTTGATTTCTTTGCTGTTTGATAATTCTTATTCCCCAGAATGGCTTATTTCTGAACATAACCATGAGTGAGATGTTATAGTCTAACCAGATAACAGTTCAATTAAATTAAGCAGGCTAACTGTAAAAGCTCAGACATCAAGGTGGTTTCATTCAGACAGAAAACTAAAACTCTGCAATACTTTGAGTGCCCCCTGCTGTTTGAGGCAATGTGGAGATTTTCATCAACCCTCAGTGCCTGGAATGTTTTGTCCACACAAGGAACAAGCTAAAATGAAAGCTTGTATCTCAATGCGGAGCAAACAAGGCCATCCATAGGAAGAATAATGATTATCTTTGTAGTTAAATTTCATTGTCCATTTTGTCTTCTTCTCAGGTTTGGTATTTCCAATATTCTTCACAATCAGGGCGGGATGTTTTTCAATCTCAAATCAAAATTATCTTGATTATTTTGAATTATTTTAAGCTGAATGCAAATGCTTATTAATCCATTTTAAAGGGTTCTGTCATTGCCTTGTCTATGTTAATATTTGTTGTAAAAGGATATACAACAATACTCTTTATATATATATACTTAAATGTATTTCTAAGGCATTTTTGAAAATTACTGTTTCTCATATATAGTACCATGAAAAAGTATTTGCCCCCTTCCTGATTTCTTATTTTTTGCATATTTGTCACAATGAAATGTTTCAGATCATCACACACATTTTAACATTAGACAAAGATAACCTGAATAAATACAAAACGCAGTTTTTAAATGATGATTTTATTCATTAAGGGAAAACAGCTCTCCAAATCTACATGACCCTATGTGAAAAAGTATTTGCCCCCTGAACCTAATAACTGGTTGTGTCCCTTGGCAGCAATAACTGCAATCAAGCGTTTGCAATAACTGGTGATGAGTCTTTCACATCGCTGTGGAGGAATTTTGGCCCACTCTTCTGTGCAGAATTGTTTTAACTTAGACACATTTGAGGGTTTTCAAACAGGAACTGCCCGTTTAAGGTCACACCACAGCATCTCAATTGGAATTAAGGACTTTGACTCGGTCACTCCAAAACCTTAATTTTATGTTCTTTAAGCCATTCAGAGGTGGACTTGCTAGTGTGTTTCGGGTCATTGTCCTGTTGCTTTATATTACTCAAGTGAGCTTGAGCTTGAGGTCATGAACTGATGGCCGAACGTTCTCCTTCAGGATTTTCTGGTAGACAGCAGAATTCATGGTTTCATCAATCACAGCAAGTCGTCCAGGTCCTGAAGCAGCAAAGCAGCCCCAGACCATCACACTACCACCACCATGTCTGACTGTTGCTATGATCTTTTTATCAAATGCTGTGTTGTTTTTACTCCAGATGTAACGGGACACACACCTTCCAAAAACTTCAACTTTTGTCTGGTCAGTCCACAGAATATTTTTCCAAAAGTCTTGGGGATCATCATGTTTTCTGGCAAATGTGAGACGAGCCTTTGTGTTCTTTTTGGTCAGTAGTGGTTGTTGCCTTGGAGCTCTCCCATGATGCCATTTTTGCTCAGTCTCTTTCTTATTGTTGAGTCATGAACTCTGACCTTAACTGAGGCAGGTGAGGCCTGCAGGTCTTTAGATGTTGTTCTGGTTCTTTTTGACCTCCTGGATGAGTCGTCGTTGTGCTCTTGGTGTAATTTTGGTAGGCCGACCACTCCTGGGAAGGTTCACCACTGTTCCCAGTTTTTTCCATTTGTGGATAATGGCTCTGACCGTGGTTCACTGGAGTCCTAAAGCCTTAGAAATGGCTTTGTAATAGACTGATAGATTTCAGTCACTTTATTTCTCATTTGTTCTTGAATATCTTTGGATCGTGGCATGATGTATTTCTTTCTGAGATCTTACAGCCTACTTCACTGTCAGACAGGTTCTGTTTAAGTGATTTCTTAATTCAACAGGTCTGACAGTAATCAGGTCTGCGTGTGGTCAGTGAAATTGAACTCAGCTTTCAAAAAAATGTGGTTAATCACAGTTAACTCATGATTTAACAAGGAGGGGGAATTACTTTTTCACATAGGGTCATGTAGGTTTGGAGAGCTTTTTTCCCTTAATAAACAAAATCATCATTTAAAAACTGCATTTTCTATTTACTCAGGTTATCTTTGTATAATACTAACATTTCTGTCAGGATCTGAAACATTTAAGTGTGAAAAATATGCAAAAAAGTAAGAAATCAGGAAGGGGTAAATAATTTTTCATGGCACTGTAGTGCATTTCATTGAATTGTATAGCCAAAGTTCTTAACTAATAATTTAAAACATTACGGATGCACAGTAATTAATTTTTTGCAAATATCTGTTGTGCTATTTTTTAACTTATTTTGGTATTTGTTCGATACATTGATACCAATATATAGAAATATCAGATGTAAGACAAGAAAAACAACATATAACTCTTGAGAAGTGTATCCATGCATCCAAGGTGAGGCAAGGCTGTAAATATCAGTAAAAATGTAAATTCTGACCAATAAGATAATTAACTCAGACCAGTATCTACAAATTCCAATATCAAACTGATACTAATGTGCATCCATAACATATATACATATCACTTTTAGATTAGTTTCAAATGTATAAATACTTTTAATTTACATTTATAACAATTATTGTGATTATTTACATATTTATTCAATGTCATCATCCGATGGACATAAAAGAACATTATTAAAGGTATCAAATCCCGGCTAAAGGAGAAACACATAAAATACATAGAACAAAAAAGGCACCAGGAGATCTATAGTCTAGTTAGCTGTCTGTTTTACTGTTATTATTCTTTTCCATCTGCAATTTCACTGTTTATTATTTATAGCTGTACTGTATTCTTGATATTTTTTACATACCATCACTGTTCATAACCTATAATTTTATTCTTAATAATTGTTCTTCATATATAATTGTACTGTACTTGTTATAATGTAGTTTTCTTTTATTTATATTTATATCTTGAAGCCGTCCTTGGACGTGTTGTAATAAAGCATTCAGCTACAAAGTAGTGTTAATTTTGACAGCACTTTAAAATGTAGTTTTAGTTATAGTCTTTTGACTACAATATCTTTTAGTTTTAGTCATAATTTAGTCATCTAAATTGTTTTAATTTTAGTCTAGATTTAATTGATAAGAGTTTACAACATTTTAATTGATGAAATCTACTGTAACTAAAATATGTAATGTAAAGTGCAAGGCATTTTTTAATGTTTCCTTGAATTTCTGAAGTCATGTTTTACACTTGGATCCCGTCACCACCATAAAGCTAAGGCAGCTGTGATTGGATGTCTCTCTTAACTCATCCAACCTTTCCACAACAAGCAAAGTAGCTGTGATTGGATATATTCCTAACTTGTCCCTACTTTCTACATGACCAAATTAGGTCTGATTGGATTAAGTCTCTGTCAAAGATTTTAGTCTAGTTTTTATCTGTTGACAATTTTTGCTCAGTCTCTTTCTTATTGTTTAGTCATGAACTCTGACCTTAACTGAGGCCACTTAGGCCTGCAGTTCTTTAGATGTTGGTTTTTACATCTGCCACATTATTTAGATGTTCATTTAAATCAAGTCTGATGAGGGGGCGCTGTTGCGCGGAAGCAATGTGGACGTGTTTTGGGCAAGCTCCATGAGGTTATTTTTTCAATTCGACAAAAACAGATTATTTTTGATTCTCTGCTCTACCAGTCATTGTCTAGGTAGCAAACCTACTATTTGGTCAAGTTTGAGAGCAAACCAATGCAGCAACAGGCCAGTAAACCCTGCAGCACCAAGTCATCTGGTGGTGTTAATGCTAATGCTGGTGCTAGCGCTAGTCCACGCTTCGACAGGACAGTGCCAGGTGGTGAAACGTTAACAGTCGGTATGTTCACCACAGCCCTAGATTCTTTGAAGAGCAGCATCTGTTCTAAAATAGAGGGAGCTGTGAGTGGACTACAATCTGATATTGCTGCCGTTGAAGAGCTAACCACATCTTTAGCAACCACGCAAAGGTCCATAGACGACCAAGAGGACTGCTTAAAGGAGGTGGAAGAATCGGCCACTGCCACAAGTGACCCTGTGACTACTCTGGAGGCCCTGGTTAACAAGCTCAAGACAAAAGGATTGGTTTCCCAATACTTTCATTCATTATGCAACAGTAAAGCATGAGGAGATGCCATTCTTATCCATCACTCTATTCCATTTGTACCTTAAAATGTAATAGCGGATCTAAACGGGCGCTACATCATTGTGACTGGCTCTCTGTTCAACACTCCTTTAATTCTTGCAAATATTAAGCCCCAAATTATAATGATCCACAATTTTTCATAAAGTTCTTTTCCACTCTACCAACTGTTAACTCACATCATCTGATTATAGGAGACAATTTGAATTGCTGTCTACACAATTTAGATATTACTCAAATAAGATAACTGCTAATTATAAGGTTGCAGAAGTAATTAATACATTTTTGAGTTCAGGGTTATGGCGTCCTCCTGAAAGGTTGCAAAACTTCAAGCTCCGACCCACTTGGCTTTATTTTGCAATTCCATTTTGCCAAATCGTCACTCAACTAACCTATTCCATTCTAATAGAGACATGTGCAGTTGGTGATTCAAAAATGCCTAACAAAACTAAAAACAGACCGAAGAAAACAGAGGCAGTTGACGACGAGGACGCAAATACTGCTAGGCCTGAGGGCGTGGTGGAGATGGAGGAAGCTGCTACTAGCGACCATGCTTCTGGGGCTAACATTTTAGTAGCCATACAATTGTTGAAGACAGAATTTTCCACTCAACTACGCGAAGTTGTCTCATCTAACAAAGAAATTAAAGAAGCTATTGGTGTTTTCTCCGAGAGGCTAGCTGCGGCTGAGTCACGCATTAGCCAAGCTGAAGATGAAATCTCCTCGCACGTTAGCAAAGAAACCTCCCTTCAGAGTAAAGTAAAAGAGCTCACTTTAAAGTTAGATGATCTTGAAAACCGACACCAGAGATCAAACCTAAGGCTAATTGGCCTTCCCGAAAAAGCTGAGGATGGAGACGCGGTGACATTTCTCCAAAGATGGCTACCTGAGGTCTTGGGGCTGGATACCTTCTCATCTCCAGTCATCATAGAACAAGCCCATCGACTACCTGGCCGACAAGCTCATGACGGACCTCCCCTCACTCTCATCATGAAGTTTCTAAACCATTAAGGTAAAGTGAGGGTGATGAGGGCAGATCACCAAAAAGGAAAAGTAATGTACCACAACCATCATGTCATGTTTTTCCCTCTTCTGTCTGCAGAGGTACAGAAACAGCAGTGAAGATACACGGGGTGAAGCAACAGCTTAAGGACTTAAATATAGACTTTGGACTTATCTTCCCGGCCAAGATGAGAGTCATCCAACAGGGCATCCGTCACATTCGGCAACTTCACCAACAGAAAAATGGGTCGTTATCAGCCTATGTATTCAAGGCATTCAGCGGCTCTTAGAGCAGGGACATTTATTGCTCTTCTTTCACACTAGTGACTTTTCTATTTTCGGTTTCATTATAAGCAGTTCTGTTTTGATTTGATAACTAGCAATGGAAGATTAAGTAAGCGACAGTTTGTTTATGTACATGTATGCCAGGTCACTTGCGGGTATTTTGTTACCCTAGTGACTCGCTCTCGTTTAGAAGCACTATTTTTCTCCTGTGTGCCGTTCACCTTTTTATTTTTCTTGTCTTCTTGTTTTACCAGTTAGCTGATTTCCAACTGCTTACTTACAGGATTATTAGAAAAATTTTAAGAGGCGAGAGTAATTAGACTTAGTTTGACATACTGTTTCTAAATGATAATAGCCTATGCTGATCTAAACAGGCTACTGCACGTCAACATACTCAACCACTGGTGAGAAGGGACATGAGTTTTTGGTTTAAGAATTATGGTATCTATTCTGTCATGATGTTGGGTGACAGCAACTTCGTATCACCAGGGTTGGAGCAAATAATTTGAGTTCTAATAACAGGATGCTTTTTCTGCTCCTTTTAAAGGATCAGAGTTTATAACCAAGTCAGTGTTAAGAGGTGAAGTGGATCTGTGGGAATCTTTCCATACACAGATAATTTTTTGTTAAGGAGTTAATTTTTGATTTTAGTAATGTTATTGTTTTGTTCTTCAAGTTACAAGGTATATGTTCTTTTGGTAAGGCAAATCTACATAAACAGGGCCATAGTATGCAAATATTACTTTATAGGTCAAATGAATAGGAATTCGGACATGGAACTTATCTCTTGGAATGTTAGAAGTCTTAGGAAATTTGTTAAACTAAAACAAGTAATGAATAGACTCAAACAATATAATTCAAAAATCGTTTTCATCCAAGAAATACACTTAGTGTCAAGTGAAACCGCTCAGTTGATGAAAAGGTGGCCAGACCAGGTGTTTACATCCTCTTTCTCTTCATATGCCAGGGGTGTCACAGTGCTTGTACATAAATTTGTCCCAATTCATTTACAAAAAACTATTAAAGACACTTTGGGCAGGTACATTATTATCCAAGGCACATTGCTTAGCCAGGACTTAATTCTTGTTAATCTATATGGTCCTAATAATGACAACACTGACTTTTTTAATAACTTGTTTCTGTCGATCTCTTCACTCCACGGTGATATGGGAGGTGATTTCAATTGCGCCCTAGATCCGAAAATTGACCGTTCTTCAGGTTCAGATACTTCCCGTCCAAGAAGCAGGAAGACTATTCATCAATTTATGCTCAAATTAAATCTAAAAGATTATATGGAGATCAAAAAACCCTACAAAGAGAGGGTACTCTTGTCATTTAACTAGTCACAACACCTACAGTCGCATAGACTGTTTACGTATCCCTGGCTCAATTATTCCTAATGTCTGTGGCTATGTATATAAGAATAGTCTCATCTCAGATCACACTTTAATCCTGTTTAATTATACAACAGCTGCTTATAAAGGGCAGACAATTTGTCGTTTAAAACCACACTGGTTACTTAACCCCACATTTCTAGAGTATATTGGTTCTAATATAGACAGCTATTTCCAATTGAATTCAACTGAAACATCCGCTTCAATAAGATGGGAGGCTTTTAAAGCAAATATTCAGGGTCAAATGATGGGATTCACCAGAAACAAATCAAAAAAGCAACATTTACAGATGTTAAAGCTAGAAATGGAGATACAGGAGCTTGAACTGGAAATAAAAATAAACAAAAGAGAGGACAAACAACAAAAATTAACAATTTTAAGGGCAAAATGTAATGAAATATCAACTAATAAGGTCCCTAGCAGGATTAACTTAAGCAGCCCTATTACAACCAGAGAGAGAGAGCAGGAAAATTACTGGCAATGCGCATAAAAACTATGCAAAATGAGAGGTCAATCACTGAGATCATGACTTCAAAAGGAGAAAAAACTTCAAATCCCCCAAAAATTAATAATGCTTTTGAGTATTAGTACTCACAATTATATTCATCAGAAAACCCTGCAACTACTGAAACCCTCTGTAACTTTTTTGATTATTTAAAGATTCCTTCACTTAGTGCCGAAGTTAAAGCCGAGCTGGATTCCCCAATTACACTAACTGAATTATCAGAGGCAATTAACAAAATGAATGGAGGAAAAGCCCAGGGCCCAGATGGGCTGCCCATAGATATGTATAAAATTTTCAAAAATAAGTTATTAGCCCCTTTACTAGATATGCTAGTAGAAAGCCTTCAAGTAGGTGAATTACCTCCAGCCCTGCATAATTATTAGTTATAAAATTAACGAATCAAAATCGGCTATACTTTTCCTTAAGCATTCTGAGAAATTAACTCAACCAATTCAAACACCGTTCCACATAGTCACAGATAATTTTACATATTAAGGTATAAGAATCACCCCTGAAATAGACAATTTAGTATCTGCAAATTATGAGCCAGTTGTTGAGTCTGTATCAGAATCAATTAGTATGTTAGGTTGTATTAATATCGTTAAACTTAATATTTCTCCAGAAATTCCTGTATCTTTTCCAGTCGATTCCTCTTGATCCTCCTTCCTTATATATATATATATATATATATATATATATATATATATATATATATATATATATATATATATATATATATATATATATATATACATGTATAAACATTTATATAAATAGTTAGATATATGGGTAGCCACATATTATAATTTATTAGAAAAAGTTTTATATAGATATCAATATAGTAATATAGTAATACTGGATAGTAAATAGTAATAAAATAGTAATAGTATAGTTATAATAGTAATAGTAAATTCATTCATTTATAGTTTTTGCGCATTGACGCAGTTGAGAATGCAAGGAAAGGCAAGAGGTATACGTATACATATCTCCATATATACATACATACGTAAAAACATAAGTATCCATATATATATAAATAGTCAGATATATAGATATTTACATATTATAATTTCTTAAACAAAGTTTTATATAAATATCAAAATTGTAATAGAACAAAGAAGGTATACATATACATTTCTCTATATATACATACGTATATATAAAACATACATGCACACTTGGTAGTTGGTTGAAACACTTGGAACGGAAAATTTCACCTCAACTTGCGTTTTTTCCAAAACTTTAACCAAAAGGGAGAAAACATCAAAGGTAGGTCCACACATACCAATGTAGGTGAAGCTAGTTGATACTGTAAGCTAGCTCCTTGGCATGAATTCTTGCTCCCCTTGTTATCACTTTTTATCTCATCTGCATTAACAGGTCACTGTGGACCTGATCCCATCAAATCTTCCTTTTTCAGACTAAGATTTATTTTTGCATTTCCTCTCTTTCATTCTTGGTTTCTTTAGTTTGTTTTCTTATCAGCTCCACCTGGTTCTCTACCTTCTCCTTTCTTTTATTTATTTCAGTTATATCATCCAATATATTTCTCATCGGTTTTTCAAAGCTAATGTTCAGCTCTTGAAGTTCTTTCTTTCTCTCTTGTTGGTTCCAGCTGTCCTCCTTTAAGATTTCTCTGAGTTTGTTATATCCTTGTGCTTTGTTCATTGTTTTATCTCCGTCCTTCTGTGAAACCTCTTTGTCCACCAGTTCTATCCCTTTGTCCCTCAGCTCAGCCTTTTTCCCTGTATTCTCCATCATCAGGTTGAGCTGGTTTTTCTGTGTCTCCAGTTCCCTTTGACAGTCCTGTTAGTGTCTCTAAAATGTGTGTGATTTCCTTCTGTTCTTCCTCCTTCTTCTGTAACTCCTCTTCAGTTTTAGCCTCCATCATGAGCTGGTCAGGATTTTGTTGTGTCTTTCTGTTGGTAAGCACAAATCAAAAAGGTAGAATACACAGACATCATGCAAATAGCTTTGAGGTGTTAAATGGACGTTATTAGTTTATTAGTGACAAATAACCGTTTTATGGTAATAAATACTTAATAATGACTCACTGAGTCTCAGAAATGTATTTTAATGGATACATTGCACTGTGAAAAACTTCAACCTCTTTATGTCAAGAAGCCTCGTAGATATGTGGTTGATTGCAAACACAAAATGATAGCTTTTGTTCTTGTCTGCCTGAACAAGATATGATCAAATTTCTTCCTCTGATAACTACATTCATATTTACCCTGTGTTGCTGTAATTTAAATTAATGAAGATCTCGGCTGTCTTAAAAGTACTACATTTAGTTTCACCTTACCTGTTTTCTGTTTTTTCCATTGCCAGACCAACAGGGCCAATGCAGCAACAGAGATTAAAGCCAAACAACACAGCAAAAGCTATGGATGAAAGTGCAACTCGAGGTTACCACGAAGAAATCATCTGGAAGTTTAATGAAAGAAAAACATTTAGACAACCAGACTTGCAGTTTGACATAGGACACAGAAAGATGTTTGTGTGTTTCATTCAAAGCTGGATTTGTTCTTCCTTTCATCAGGTCTACCTGGAACATGGATGTGTGCTTCACTGGTCCAGTTGATGCTCTTCTGTTGGAGTTTACAGGTGAAGACGTTGTAGTGTCTCCTCGTCACTGTCAACTCTGCTGCTGACATTGAAGAGACCATCTTGACCTTTGACTGATTTTTTTCTGAGCAGTAGAAAGGACGTCTCCTTTACTGTCCAGCCACAACACCTCAGGTTCAGGATACAAGCCTTTGGACTCACAGTCTATCATCACTCCACTGCTGACCTTATCAATGCCCACCAAGCTGATGGCAGGTGAAGAGGAAGCTCCTGAGGATGGAAACATGCAAATAATTTTACTGGTCTTGGAATTTTGCACAGGTTTGCTTCAATCTCTGTTATATTATCAGCTTTTATCTCTTGTTGATAACTCTGTAGTCATTTTATTT
>JBAMNC010001647.1:0-49164 GCA_037902135.1 Cetoscarus ocellatus | reverse complement strand
TGTGAACATTGCCAGATTGGATAGTTTTCCCACATTTTCACTGATAACTCAATTATTTCTCAGCAGATTTTGATGAAATTATCAGGGAATGTTGGTCATGGCACATTGGTGGTGACCCAAATCTGAATGTGGATCTTGGAATTTTCTCAAGGATTTGATACCAGTGTGAGAAAGGGCACTTTTCCAAATTTTCAGGAATAACTCGCTCGGCAATGTTAGAAATGCCCTGGTGGAGGTTTGTGTTCTAGGAGCTCTTCTAGTTCATGATGTGTCCATATTTCTTAAATAGTTAGTTACAATGAAATAGTTTCATCAGAACAGTCAAGGCTGTACTGTGTGTGTGTTTACCTGCTGGATGATTCGAGCGTGTTTTGTTGGACTTTGTTTGGGAGGAACTTTCCCAAAAAGCTTCCATCCTGCTACGCTGTGGCTGACAGACCGCTGCTTCCTGCTATATTCACAAACACACACATACAAAACAATAATGGTATATTATTGATTTTTTTCCCTAATTAATATTTTCATCTATCAGCACAAAAAGACCTCCTCCTACATTCCTTTCTCTAGTTTGAATCTCAGTATTTCTCTCCTCTTGCTCACACCATGACGCCTGCACAACTGCTGTGGCATAACCATGACTTCTATTTCTAATTTTACTTTACTATCCCCACAATGTGCATGCATTGGTTAACCGTGTTTCAGAGCTACCTGCTAAAGTACTCGATAATGTCTGGTCTCCTGGACTGCAGCTCACACTCTGACCCTCCATCTTCGTGGACCAGCTGACCTGGAGCACTCTGCCTGCGGCTGCACTCAAATGTGTTCCTGGCGCAGGTGACTGCAGGAGAGGTGGTGGCGTGGGGACTCAGCTGATTTGATGACAGTGGCTGATCCACGGTGAAAGCTTCATCATCAGAGCTTGACTGTTCCTCAGTGTCGTGGTGAAAGGATTTGGGTAAGGGTACAAGTGAGGTGTTATCCAGGTGGAGAGCAGAGCCTCCTGTAGCCCCGCCCCCAGAGATACCACCAGCATCCAGACTGCAGTTAACGTCTGACCCCTTGGTGCAGGACAAACTTCCTGAGTCCACATTTGATTTTACTCCTGTTGTTTCTATTACATCACTTCTCAGGTTAAGCCCCACCTCCTGATCCTGACCTGCCCCTCTGACATCAAAGCACCTGATCGGTCCATCAGTGTTTTTATCAGACTCAGGGCAGAGCATACAGGTGTTGATACCATTATGCTGTGATGGAGCAGCGGACGCTCCCGCCTCATCTCCTTCTCCTGAACAGGTAACCTGCTGATGATGCTGCATGACGACATCATCAGAGGAGGCGGGGTGATGATGGTGGTGATGAAGGCACGGGGGGGATTCTTTGTTTGCAGTCACACAGGACGAATCATCACAGCTTCCCATTTCACATCAAAAACGAGCAAAGCTGCCAAGACAAACAACAAAACAGTATTCAGTATTATTTTGAAGTTTGTATCATAACATGATATTGACAACACAAGCCATTCTACGGAAACCCTAAAGGTCAAATGCAAAAAAAAAAGTTACTGTAGAAAAAAAGAAAAGAAGAAAACATTAAATAGTTTGAAAAGCAAATAAAATGCGAAAAACGTTTAACAAAACTGAAAAAAACTCATTAAACATAAAATTTTTCATTACTGACATACCTTTCACAAAACTCAAACTCATTAACAAATTTATTTTGCTTTAAAAAAAACCCTAAAAACATTTTTATCAACATTTAACATAGCACAAAAGTATTTTATGGAATTTGGAACAATCTCTCTGAACGATGAGCAAGACACACAATGTGATGTATGTTAGGCAGTTTGTAATACTCATAAACATTTGACAAATGATGAAAAAAAATGAATTATGACGCGCAAAAGATTTTACAAAAAACCTACATCGGCATATCATGCAAAAAAAATAGTGAACAGTAGAAAAGTGCAAAAGCTTTGTGATAAATACAAGCATCATGGCGCTATACAAGCACTTTTGTCAAATGCAAAAACATTTCATGACATATTAAAGCTAGCATGTTTTTTTATTTTATTTTGTGGACTATTTCTTCATGGCCACTGTTTAATACACAGATATTATTGTATTTACAAGATACAACACTGGATTTTTAAGCCATTAATGCATTATAAAAGAAATGTTTGCATTTTTCCCCTCTGACTTTTTATATATTTTAGGTAGTTAAAAATGAGTCTTGAAACTTGAAACTTGTTTTAAATGCTGACAAGACAAAATGTGTGCCTCTCTCCTATGCCAAAACCAAGTCATTGAACCTGCCACCAGCCTTGTCTCAGAGCTTACATGCCCTTAATTCTGTGTTTCACAGTGACTGTAGTCCCTCACTCATCATTGCTTGTTGCATGCTTGCATTAAATGATCTTCTCTGTCAACACATAGACTTAAGCACTGGCATCTTCTTATTCACAAGGCTATTTTAGGTCTGCTCTCTCATCATACCTTCTGACCATCATCAGTCAGAGGAGTACTGGATCTTTTAATCTTCAGCCCCAGGATCTCCTTGTACTGTCTGTTTCAGAGGTCAGAGCTGAGCAGGGTAAATAAGCATCTCAATTTGCTGCTCCTGTTTTTGAATGAGCTGCAAAAAGTCCTGAAACTCAAGGAGCAGGTGATATCAGTTGTCAAATTACTTCGAAGCAGCAGCATCTAGCTGCAGACTGTTTGAGAATTTTTGATTGTAGGAAATCCTGAAATATAGCCTCTGCTGTCTTTTATTGTGCTTAATTGCAGGCCTTTTTTGGATGTATGGCTGTTTGCTGTCTGTAGTAACTTTGTTAACTGTTCTGCTCCCTATCATGGCCAGGACACTCTTAAAAAGGGATTTTTGACTTTTATTATCCTGGTGAAATAAATGCTAAAAAACACATTAATTTCCCTCTCCATGCCCATAACTTCAGTCTCTTCTATAATCTTTTTATTTCAATACTTTTGACTAAAGAATTGTTTATTTTTAGTCTAATCTGGCCTAAAACTCATATCTTCATTCCATCTGACACATTTTTGCAAATATATCAAATTTCAAAGATCATTACATGAAGTATGCGAGAAATAAATTCTATTAAAAGTACAAGCTTAAGACATTTTTACAAGGCCCAAGTGTAATGTTAATGACACTGTTTATGAAGCACAGAGATCTGCTTTTAAAAAGAAAGATATAAAAATATTACAAATCAATACTACATTCTGCTGATATTAACATGATCCCCCCCACACCTATCGTAATTATTTATATCAATTTTTTAAAGTTCTTTTTAACACTTTGAATGCAAGGTTTTTGTTATGATACCATGTTTTCAGATAGAAAAAAACTGAATAAACAAAGTTATTTTCAGTATACTACGTGCAAAATAGATTTTTTAGTTTTGGATAATTACAGCCTGGAATATGTCAATGATTAGGAGCAACATTTAGTTTGAGGCAGTATTAACATCTGTGCAGGGTCAAATACTCACTCATACGCCTAATCACAAAAAAGTGCTTTTCATAAGGTTACTGTAAAAAATATTATACCTCTATATCATGTCCAACTCTTTTTAGGCTTGATTTTTACACCAACATCAGTCCTTATCAGGATATGTCAATAATTAGAAGCAACACTGATTCGTATTTATAATATTTTGTGCCTTGTCAAATACTCACACTCATACTTATCTGTTTTAAATGGCGCCATCTGGAGGAGAGTAGTAAGAATAAACAATTCCAATGCCAAAGCCCAGATTGACACACAGGTGCAATACAATGCATGTTTTATGCTTTTTTTGGAAGTGAGATCAAAAATTACACTTTGACTGTATTTCAACGGCATACTCTTTTAGCTTAACAGTATGGGTGGAACACTTGTTTGTTTTACACTGTGAATATAAGACTTACTGCGGGAGCTGAGTTGGACAAAACAACATCAAATAAAAGCTCACAATCTTGCCAAATGTCGTGCCATGTGCAAGAACACAGCCAAAATTTAAAAAAATTGAAAAGCTCGTAAAATGTGCGCAACAGCCCTTAAGGGTTAAATTTTATATAATACAAGGTTATCCTGTATCCTAACACGTGTATGGTTTTAATGTTTCATTTTTGCGTCTTGCAGTACCTTTTGATCTTAATGTCTGTTTTAATAATCCTGTAAAGATCATTAAATGCTGTTTATTACATTATAAAGACAGTTTTCTCACCTTAATAATGAAGCGTATCCCACTTTAGAACGAGTTTTATTTGTGAGAAACACTGTTCACCTGCAAACATGCGCTGGGAACATCTAATGATTTTATAAGAGCTTGCTGTAAGGTTTGATGGCTGAAGAAACCCTCGCTGGTGAACACGGCCGTCGGTGTCATACGCGGTCACTAACCCTTGTTAATTCTCCTCCAGTCAGCGGGGCTCGGCTCAGTCTTCCCCGGCAGCAGCGCCCTCTCCTCAGGTAACACTCGGCGGGATTCTCCACAAACATTGACTAGAGAGAGTCCACAACCTCATGGCGAGACAAGGAGCCCTGAAACCGCCAGAGCCCTTCTGACCCTGGTCATCTCATCCTCTGCGGTGACAGGTGAGCCCGGGGAGGAGAGGCGCCATGTTCACTGTTTGTAATTTACGTAATTGCGTCAGCATGACGTCACGGAGATAAACCCGTGAGTAGATTTACGATTATATTACAACCAAGTAAAAAAGGCTGTATTTTAATTTATTTTCCCTCCTCTTTAATCCAAGAATATATGGCAATAATATACAGCTATGACCATGTTTTGTTTTGCTCTCTTCTCCATGTCTTTAACGTTATACTTATAGTACACGGTACACAGACGTTACGTTGAAGCGCGTCGCTCACCCTGAAAAATAAACTGAAGGATCAGCATCACGTTTAAACGTAAGATTTATATCGTAATAACATTTAAACTATTTGTTACAAGCATTTTGAAGCCCACTCAACAAAAACGACGGTTCAAAGTCACCTCTGTTAGAGCAGTCTGTTTTCTAATGGGTCAGGGTGAATATTGAACAAAATTGTGTATATCTTAACACAATAAAATACACTTCCCTGGTGTGTTATTGTAGTGCATTAATTTTTTAACACAATAACGTGAAGAAACAAAATATGAAAACCTCTTAAATATCAAAATGTAATTTTCTTTTCAGGGAACCTTCTTAGTTCTGCTGCAGTTCCATCGGAAACATAATTTACGACATTTGTTTACATGATTGGGTTTTTATTTTTATTTTTTTAAACAAATGTTTGGTTGAATATTAAACCATAAAGTACGTTATGCTTAACTAATGGCCAAAACTCTAGTTATCTATCAAAACTCTAAAATCTTAATGATCAACTTTCATTTTGCAATGCAAATTAACATGCATCCAGTATAAAAGTTTTTAAGTTTACACAGTAACTAATATTCTACACTATATAAATTTGTAATTAAGTATTTAAGTGCCTAATTAATGGCTTATACTTATTGATTAGCCCCTAGGTTAGTGTAATTTCCCCTTATTTCTAGAGAAACTCCTACTTGTACACTATTTATGATGGCAAATTTAAGAAGCATAATAATACTACAATAACGTAAGCAATATTTACAGAAATGAAGAAGTAAAGAAGAAATGTACATCCTTATATATAATGATGATGATCATTTAAAAGTAGACACACTCATGGAACTTGCTGGGTTGGACTTTTTCCACCAAATGCATTAAAATGCTTAAACAATGACTTCTTTGTGAATCATTATCCTTGATTTTTCAAGACAAACTAAACTGTTATACAACATATATAAAACATATTAATTTCCAGAACATAAAAATGTAAAAAAAAAATAATAATAATAATAATAATAATACATTTTGATATGGTTTACCATTCCTCTATAATGGATCTCTATGTGTCTGCTTAAGTTTTTGTCCTGGACAGTTTTTTACAATAAAATCAATGGAATGGTGATTTCATGTCATGTTTGATTTAATGGAATACTTCATTACATAGGCTGGGATGAGTATTGCATTATGTATTCAAATGCTTAAAATAATGGCTAATTTGTGTTTGATTTCGTTTTTTATTTTCAAAATAAACATCTTCTTTAACATAATACATAAATACAAATTAGCAATACTATGGACTATCAATGTAAGTAAAAATATAAAAGTGTATGTAAAAGGATAGGGCTGGAAATCCTTATATCTAATGTCCCTTTCCTATTTTGCTCCTGTTTCCTAAATCCAATAAAAAGTAATGAAATACATTTGTTTAAAAAGAATACTGTCTAAGTTGTTTTAGTTCATCTTTGTATAATCAAAGCAAATAAAGTTTTTGAAAAATGATTTAACTTTAAATCACAAACATTTCTGGTAGTTGTTAAGAATAATGTTTCCTTCTCAGGCTGTTGCAGTGGAGTTTTACATGACCACCATTTATATATCATCAAACTATCAATAAATAATTACAGTATTAAACCTTTCTATTAAAATTCAAGAACACATTACTTCAAATTTTTGCAGATTGTTTTTTTATTCCAATAAATGATAAAAATCATCTTTTACATTATAAAAAGCAACAATGTGTATTTGTAAACATTCACAGAGAAGTCTGTCACATAGTCCACACTCTTAATTCATATACCCACAAAATAGAGTAAAGTATTTCAGTGCATCGGGCCCTTATTAGGTGTTGTTTAATATCCTGTTAATGACACATGCAGACAAAGACTGGCTTGTCAAAATTACTCATTATGGACTCTTTGGTCTTTTACTGATCAAGCTCCCTTCTGTAGGGCTGTTTGAATGAAGAGTAAGGATTGTAATACACTTCACAGTGGTCATGGTATTTGGTTCACTGATTGAAACTCCAACATCCAACATCAGTGAATTCAACTACATTCCTCCAGTGTCAGTGAAAGCAGCATCACACCGTGTTCTAACTGAACGCAATGTGTGGTAGGTCAGTAACAAAATCAGGCAAATTGCACTGAATAATATGCGAGTGTCCTTACTGCCCGCGAGCGACGCAGCCCGATGCTTATGCCTTAACACCTGTTTCTATATCCCTCACAGACGAGGAACAAGGGATGAGGGACTTTGACGAGGTGCAGGAGGGATTTTCTAGGTTTTCTCATTCAGCAAAGCTTCTTTATCTGTTGAGAATAAAGCATTCATCTAATTCAATGACAGAAATGAGTTACTTTCCGTTTCAATACAGAGGTAGAACCTCTCATTGAGAGCTGTGTATTTATGAGCCCTTGAGACCACCCCCCGTCAACAAAGCATTTCACATTTGTTTCTCCAGCTGCAAAGAGACGCTGTGCGATGCAACACAACATCTGACAATAGTTAGGACACTGTGTTAGAGGGTCTAGACTGATCTCTAAAGTTTGATACCTTGCCCAGCTCTACTACCTGATTTATCTTTATTAAACACCTCAAGCAAATGTACTATTTCAAACAATAGTGGTGACAACTTTAAATACTACCTTATCAGCAGCTCCTTCTAAGTCAACAAATCTTTGCTCTAAATGGTCAACAGATCCACTATCTGTCTTACAATACTCATAGTTTTCATGTTTGAATAATAAATTCTATGATAAAAACAAACACTGGCACATATCATTCAAGTATTGAGATTTTTTTCTGAGATGTACCTCAGATCCAACATGGCTGCCGTCATGCATACACACACTTGTGCAGCTTCAGGTTTCGTTGGTCTGAGTATCTCTTCCCACACTTGTCGCAGATGAACTGCTTGCCGCCAGCATGGATGTGTCTCTTATGGGTCCTGAGATGGCTGCCCTGACTGAAGGTTTTCCCACAGATGTCGCAGGCGTATGGCTTCTCACCTGTGTGAACGCGCAGGTGAAGCTTCAGGCTGTTTGAGTTGTTGAACCTCTTGTCGCACCAGCTGCACTCAAACGGCCGCTCTTTGGAGTGCGTCCGCCCATGTGAGATCAGGCTGCTCTGCTGGCTGAATGTCTTTCCGCATTCCTGGCAGCTGAACGGACGCTCCCCCGTGTGGATGCGGCGATGGATCTTTAGGTTAACTGACTGGCGGAAAGTTTTCCCACAGAGGTCACAGCTGAAAGGACGTACGCCTGAGTGGATTCTCTGATGGTTCTTCAGGTTGACAGCGTAGCGGAAGGTTTTGTGACATAACTCGCACTTTAAAGGTTTTTGCCCAGTGTGAATAAGCTCGTGTGCTTTGAGTGTGACGGCCCGAGTAAAGCCTTTCCCGCACAATCTGCACACAAAGATCTTCTTGCCAGTGTGTATGCGGGCATGGCGGTGCAGGTTCTGCAGCAGGTTAAAGCGGTTGCCACACACATCACAGCTGAATGGTTTCTCTCCGGTGTGGATGATGGAGTGCGTCTTCAGCTGCGTCCGTTTGGAGAAACTCTTTCCACATTCCGAACACTCAAACGGACGCTCACCTGTGTGTGTCCTCATGTGGCTCTGCAGACTCTGCCTCTGACGAAACGAACGACCGCACACTCCACAGGAGAACGGCTTCTCGCCTGTGTGGATGCGGTAGTGAGACTTCAGGTTGCTTTGTGACGTGAAGGATTTACCACACACTGTGCAGGAGAAGTATTTCCATGTGACACTCTGCAGAACAAACTCTGGGGTGGCCGACTCGTCCTGCTGCTCTGACACCGGTGAGGCTGCTTCAGCTCGAGCTCCTGAAATTTATACATTTGGATGGCATTATTTTATCTGATTGACAAGCTGATCTTTTGTTTAATGAAGGTCTGATAACAAGCAACAATCCTGTCAAATTAAATCAATATTTTTTGATGTCACAGGGCTTTTCCCAATATAAAATATCTTATTTGATAAGCTGAGGGATGACAAAGCTTTTAAAAATACAAGATTTTTACTCATTTTAACCAAAGCAAGATTTAGCACTGTCTTAACCGTAAGAATGGAGCGCCTCCATCTTTTCTAAATGTTGCCTACACATTTGAGCAATTCAGACAGAGTTTGTCTGCAATTTCTGATGATCAAAACAATTGCCAACTGTTGTTTTTTTACGACTCTGTCTTTGTTGCTGTGGTACCAACCACTCTTCACTACTGTTTGATTTTTACAGGATTTACACTTTAAAACAATGATCAGTGATCAATCAGTCTCTCACTTTCTTCAATTGCTCCGAGGTCAATGTTTCCATGCTCGTCTTTAATGGAGACTGCCGGGACAAAAGGGATCTCAGCTCCATCAGGTTCCTCCATTTTGGTCTGCAGCGACAGAAAGTTCAGACATCAGCAGGGTCAGTGAATGCATCACTTAAAACCAGGTGGGTCAGCAGAGTCTTACCTGGAAACTGTTTTGTGCCTCTGCACCCTCCAGCCTGACATACGAGTGTTCCACCTCTGTGACAAAACATACATGACAGTATGGCATCATTAGCTGTATCTGATTGGAAATTTAGATTGAGAGGATGGGGCTTGTGTACGTACCGACTCGTGCATCATTGAGGATGTTGAGGATGCTGGTCTGGGGTCTCTTGCGCCCTCTCCTAGGCTCCAACTCTAGCAGTGTGGCTTCATCCACAATGTTAATGATTTTACCGAGGGCCTCGTTCCCAAGAGTCTCCATGACCGACGCAAACAGCACCTGAACATGACACAAAAATGAGGACAAGAAAACAGATCTCACCAGGAACAGAAGCACAGTCAGTTAAGATCAGATGGAGCAAAACATGCCTTCAAATATTTATAAACAATAAATCTGATTCTTCACATTCACATTAGATTAGACTTGTGAGATCAGTCACATGGATGGTGTAGTGATGCAGCAGGTGGTGCCAGTGTCTCCCAGCAAGAAGGTTGCTGGTTTAACTACCTGGTCAGACAGGGCCTTTATTTGTGTAAGTTTACATGTTCTCCCCATGCAAACTACAAACAGGTTTTCCCCAGGTACTGTTTTTAGTTTCAGTTTAATTTATTTAAACATATGAATAAAAACTAAAGAACAAGTGGATCAACAACTCTAAAATAATAACAATAAAACAATCATATTACAAATATATGTAATACATACATCTCCATTTAAATCTACATATAGTGCTCCACAAATTTATCAGACCACCACCCAATGAAAGCTTTATGCGCAGCTGCCCTAAATGAACAGCACTGGTTATTACCCAAATCATTTTTATGTTTCTGTGATGGTTGATACAACAGTATGTAGAAGCTCTTTAACTAAAATGATATTTTTAGTGCTAAAATATCATTATCTTTGTCATCCATGAATTTTCAAATGTACAGTTTACCAAGAAAAACTGAAAAAAATTAATTATTATTTCTTGATTCTGATGGCAAATTATAGTTATTTACTTGCACTGCTGAAACAATTAGTTTTAGTGGTTGAATGTGATGCTTGATTTATATCCGACCCCTCCGAGAATCCCAGTGAGCCGACTCAAATTTGTGTATAAAAAGGTAAATTCGGATTGAAATTCCTCATTTCTGCAAAAGATGTATGTCCAATAACAATTAAATTTAAAGTTTTACAGACATTTTTGAAAAGATTCCAAAATATATTTCATTTTTTTGACAGGTGGTCTTATAAAAATGCTCAGCATTGTAAATATACACATGCATAAATATACATACACATACACACACATGCATGCATATATGTACCTACCAGTACATATACACAAAAATATTGTTACCCATTATGTAATTTCCATGTTTCAGAAGGAGTAGGAAGAAGCATAACTTACTTGATCCCACTCCTTGCTAACATCCATAGCCCTCTCTAATTAATGCAGTGACTTCCTTTTATATTCTATAAATTACATTAAATATACATACGTGTGTGTGTGTTTAAATATATTGTTAAAAGTGCATGCATATGTATATTTAGTATACACTAACTAACATACATAAATACACAAATATGCAAATACACTTCCTCCCACAGACCAAAAACATGCTTGTACGGTAAACTACTGACTCCAAATTGCCATTAGATTTGAGGGTGTATGTGAGTGGCTGATTGAAATTGACAGCCATAGCCTGTTCACCCTTCTGCCATCAGGCAAAAGATACAGAAGTACCACTAGACTGCAGAACAGCTTCTTCTCTCGGGTTGTGACATGTTTTAATGCACCATCTGTATTCATCCATGTTTAATAATTCTATGTTTTTCTACATCTTTAACCAATCAAGAGGAAAGTACAATTTAATTTCATTACGCAACCTGTTGTATAATGAAAAGCTATCCTTGTATCTTAACCTCTATTGCTGGCCTTGTGATTGACGTACCAGCGAGAGGAGGAGGTGGCAGGCTGTTGGGGCTGTGCGTGGTCCACATGCTACTGAGGCTCCCCATTGTTAAATTAAAACATTTTACATTACAATAAGGCTTGTTTCGTTATAATTCAATACTCAAATCCATCAAAAGACAACAAAGTAGAGTCGATAGCAGGCTAAATTGTTTTCCACTGGCAGAGAGGATTTGGCAGTTTTCATGGGCGTAACCCACATACTCAGCTCTGCTGCTCATCCCTCAAATGCATGTTCCTTACAAATCTGGCACCACTGAAACAGGAAATAAACAGACTTTCCACCAGTATGAGATGTATTGCCAAGACACATTGTTACAACAAAGAAATAAAAAACAAAAATAACAAAACACTAATTTCCTTACTGTTTGTGCTTTGTTTAGTTTAATAAATTAACAACAGCCTGCAATACAAACCAAACAAATTAAAGATTGTTGCTCATCATGTTTGAAGACTGCTAAAAAAATAAACCTGTAAGACATTATGTTGTATAATCTAAAAAAAAAAAAATACTTAATCAAATATTCACAATCAATAATTATAAATGAACAAGATTTTGAAAGAAGTCTGCCCCTCTCCTCACCGTCTTCTCCCGGCTCTTTGCCCGGTTTTGCTGCTCCTTGGGCGGCCTCTCCTGGTCCTCCTCCCCGGGGCAGCTGGCTCGGGCCTTTAGGCTCTCCTCCATCAGCTTCTTCAGCTCCGACACCGCAGCGTGGACCAGAGCCTCCATGACAGCAGCCAGCTGGGTGTGCAGACCCGCAAAGGAGCTCATGCTGTACACAGGCTAACAGAAGCTAATGCTAAGGCTGTGACAGGCTAACAAGGGCTAACAGGCTAACATTTCCGTCCTATGAGCAAACGAAAAAAGCTTTAAGTGTTCTTGCTTTTAAATTACATATATTTATTAAAACGGAGCCTTTGATAGATCATAGTTGTCATACGGGTAGACTGTCGTGTCATTCTAGCTAACAACAAACTACAGAGGGCAGCTGAGTTCTTCTTCTTCTTCTTCCTCTTCTAGAACTGTTCTCAGATGTGTGCTGCCACCTATTGTATCAAATCTGTATCATCATGTCTTTACTGAGAAGTTCTGTTTAAATCTCAGAAGCAGCTGTTTAGAGATTTTCATGTGCTTAATGACAATATAAAGCAGCTCTAGCACTATTATCTATTTTAAATTTCATGAGGTATCAATGTTCAATCCCTTGCCTAAATGTATGACTCAATTTTTTTCTATGAAAATCCCATGACCTTGTTATAAAGCTTCAATATTTTCTTTACATTTACAAATGTCACATAAAAATATCCAAAGATTTTTAACAGGCATGAAAGACCCCAAAGAGGCTTCTTCTTTGTTTATCTTAAGGTAATCAAAGCATTACTAAAATATTTAGAGACTTTCAAAGGCCTGAAACTACAAAAAAAGAACAACTAGAAGTGCTCCAAGACTACAAAACTCTGCCGAGGCATTTCCAAAATTGTCAGGCAAGTTATTGTCAAAAATGTGGAAAACTGCCCTATCTTGCACTGTTAAAAATTCTTGATTGTACATTCGGATTTGGATCATGAAAATGTATCAATTATGTGCTAATTCCAGCATTCCCCTGAAAATGTCCTCAAAATCTGTTCAGAACTTGACTTATAAGCGAATATGGAGCACTGCACTCTCTTACAATGTTAACACATCCTTAAAAAATTTCCAGGATCCGCATCTGAATCGCCAAAATCTAATTAGTTCTTACTGATGCCATGACCAACAATCTCTGAAAATTGAATCGAAATCTGTTCATCACTTTTTGAGTTATCCTGCTCACAAACTAACAAACAAAATAACAAAAGCTACCTTTGCGGAGGTCTGTGCTCTCTGAGTGCTTTCTAGTTATTTCATGGCTTCAACTATTCAATACCTGTCAGTAAGACACAAATAAGAAAATGAAGTCATCACGTTTTATTAAAACATCAGCTCACAAACACGTCTAATCAGAGTCAAATGAAATGTGAGGTAGTCTTTTTGTTTTACAGTATAAAAATGTTATTTACTTTCTCATCATTAACTTTATTCTCAATTTGTCAAGTACATATTAGCAAAACATATGTAAGGCCCCTTTAGTGTTTGTTTTAAACCCTAATATAAAATCACATCATCATCAGTCTGTTAGCAGCTCCTTCATGTCTCGATGTGATTGTTTACTCTCCCTCCTTGCCACGTCTTTGCTGCTCCACCCACTCCGTGATAAGCCGGTTGGCGAGGGCATGTTTTGGGGGTAGCCAGAGGGTAGGGGGATCACCTCTCCTGGGTGGAGTCTTCACCTGCAGGGCGGCAGTGATCTCCTCAACGGTAAACCAGCGAGCATCCTCCAACTCAGCGTGGTCTATCTTTAGCTAAACAACAAACAGAGTGGGTCACATGACACTAGATACAACTAGAAGCTCCAACTGCTTGGATTTGGAGCCCTCAAAGCTTGGTCCTCTACATCTCTAAAGCACTCAGAGGGTTTCTACAATGTATGAGAAAAAGGCAAATCTCTTAAAAATGTATCCAATCCACTTGTAACCAAATATGTGGTTTAATGGGCAGAAAAAGCTATTTAAAAACAGAATGATACCTATTGGGTAAAATGTAATGAAATTACATTTCTAAGGGTCAAAACAAATACAAATGCCAATAAAACACAAAAAAACTTACAGGTAAGTAAATAAAGGAATTATATACAAGTATCTGAGCCTTGATTAACTTCAAGAACACAAAATATTCCAAATTAAAATCAGGGTTCAATAAATTTACATTTTAGAGGCCAACACTGATGCACTTAAACCAGCTGTACATGGGTACGTTTTGATGCTCACCTCAGAATGGGCACCGCTAACAGAGGCGTGGCAGCCGACCATGAAGGAACTATGAGGAAAAGGCCAATGTTGAGAGGAGCTGTAAGAGACACTCTGGACCTCCAAACCAACCTCCTCTGCAACTTCCCTGCTCAATGTCTCCTCTAAAGTCTCACCTATACAAAGAGAAAGATGGATAAATATCAACAAAGACATGGAAACTGAAAGAGTGTTTCATAAGAAGCATTGTGGAGAAGT
This sequence comes from Cetoscarus ocellatus, assembly GCA_037902135.1. Lineage (NCBI taxonomy): Eukaryota > Metazoa > Chordata > Actinopteri > Labriformes > Labridae > Cetoscarus > Cetoscarus ocellatus. The sequence continues at coordinate 34,767 of JBAMNC010001647.1, read as the reverse complement.
GTGTCTGAGGGTCTGACCCATGTCACAGAAGCCAGCCAGAGCACTGTACAGCCCAGGAGGAAAGGTTGCCTGCCGGCCCAGCAAACAGTGTTTCCCATCAGACACCAGGACAATCACCACTGGAGACATCTGAGAGAAAAGCCAATCAGAATACAGAATTTAGACTGTAAATAGCCTGCACACCAAAGGGTAACAACAACAATAATAAACACACTTTTCATATAGGATCTGGATCTGATTTAAATATCATTAGTTTCAAGTGTAAACAGGTCTCGTCCAGGATTGGTGGACATCTACATGTAAATTCCATATGGTTGTTGTTTTAGTCTGATTGATGGGATAGCTTTTGCCCATTGGGTATGTTTCTAAAGCTGACTGCAAAGTAAAAAGCTGGATCACAGGTTCACAGGGGAATAAAAAGAAAAACAAACAAATGGCATGTTATCTTGCCAGTCAGAGCTCAATTTAGTGAAGCGATACACAACTGGTAGTCTGTGTGTGGTGTTTAACGCTAAAACTAACTGGATGCTCTGTGTATCTCCCTGTGCGGCAGCCTGTTATGGTAAACCTGCTCTGCTAGAACTGAAAACAGAGTCTGGGGTATCTTGAGCAAAGCACGGCTCATGCTAAGACCAATGAAAATTGACAAGAGAGGGTAGAATTTGCCCCCGAGTTGGTTGTGAGGACAGAATGCTGTGAAGGAGGACAATGTGGAGTTTTAGGTGAGATCTGGTTTGGAGCCAATGAGGTTCATGCCAACAAATTACTTGGGATGCTTCTTGTAGCTGGTTTCCAACAGTATTACCTTCGGATAGTAGACGATGTCGCTGCTGCTGCAGAATCTCTGACTTCCTGCCTGGTTGCGGGTGGTGGGCTGACCCGTTGCACTGCAGAATCTGTTGGTCTGATGCCAGCGCAGCAAAGCCTGACCCTAAACACATCAGTCATACTTTTAGACCTCCTGTACACCTTGAACACACACTTCACAGATGGAGTTACATACCTTGGCCACTAGAGGTGCCTCAGTTCCCCTCAGAAGGAAGAAAGCTTTCCTCATATCAATGAACTTTGCTTTAAACTCTTCCTCTACTGTGGCTTGATCCAGATCTCCTACAGCAACACACAGAGAACATGATTTAAAGTTCACGACTACCACAGGGTCATTCAGTGAAGTGTTGGTCGCTTAGTCTGGTAGTAGGATGCTCATTCATCAGTAGAAAGGTCTAGTGCTCAAGCTGTCACATTTTGATGTGTCCTATGGCAAGACACTGAACCCCAATTTGCTCCTACTGCTGCTTTAAATGGGCATGAAAGGGTGGGGATGTGTTCACCAATACTGATGGATGATTTACAAAGAAAAAAGTGAAAGTTAGAGTGAACAGGTGAGCGATGTAAAAGTGCTTTGAATGGTTGGGAAGATTATATCAACACTTGAAAGGCTCAAGTCTATTAACAGCGTTTATGATGGGACAAACAGATTCTCACCAACATCCAGACAGAACTGAGCCTGTTTCTGTTCAGAGCAACCAATCAGAATGGACTCCTTCAGCAGGGCTCTTTCTGAGCCAAGTCTATCCAAAATCGACAGAACATCTACAGCACAAAATACACAAAAGTAACAGTCAAAATATCACAATATCAGAAACCATTTGTTTTGAAAGCTACCCAAAATTAAAGTTCTGAGTAGTTTATTGGTTATAATTATAAAAAATTGCAGGCAAACCCTTGCCCATTGTCTGAATTACACAAAACTTTGGCAACCGTTCTCCCTCTTTAGTTCTTGTATCTGCACCCATGGTTCTCTAAATATTCACTGATAAGTTCTGTGGTTGAGTACCTGTGCAGGTGAGTGCTGCTGTTTTCAAGGTTCCCCTCTCAGTTCTTTGCAGCAGAGGAGACAACCGGTGATATAGGAAAATGTGGCCATCCTGCAGTGCTGCAGCACAAGCTTTATCATCCTCCTTCAGCTTGTTCAGATATCTGTGGGGACATTCAGTACAAAAGTGAAAAATTGCCAATCAATACATCAATCACCAATATAATGACCAAACAAACCAACCAGCCAACAAACTATGTGTGCATTCCCTGACCAACCATACAACTAACTAACCCACCAGTTGTTCAACCCAATCAACAAACACACACACAGAACCAATCAACCAACCAGCAAGCCAACCAATTGTTCTTTACAACAACCAATAAACTAACCAGTTTTCTAAAACATTAACCATCTCAACAACCATAAAACCAAACAAAAAACAAACACCCTGCCAGCTAATCCTTCCACACAACAACCACTAAACCATACAACTAACCTATGTTCAAGACATTAAAGATGCCAGCCAACCCATAATACTATTACTCTATGCAACAAACAACCAAACAGTCCTCCCATTCAACAATCAAGGAACCAGGAACCATTGTACAACACAACAACCAACCAGCCAATCAACCAATCTATACATCCAAACATTAATCAGCCAATTTACCCACCCATACATTCATCAAACAAACAAGCAAGCAACCAGCCACGCAACCACCCAATCAGGTCAGTGTTTGTGTTTAACCTCATCCTGGAGACGAATCCTGAGCAGCAGCGGTGGGTTGCCGTACATTTTGGTGCAGAGAGAAGGAACTTAAGAGGTCTGAACATGTCGGCCTCTCTTAAGTAGTCTGACCTGGATTGGACTTACTCTGCTGCCTGAGAACACAGAACGGAACAATAAAATCCACCAAAATATAAACAACCCATTTCCAGAAAAAAGTGTGTCTTTGTGTAAATTAACTACACAGACTGGTAGAACATGGACAAGGTTTTTTTTTTTTTTTTAGCTTAAGATGTTTGGCCAATTTTCAACCCCAAGGTTGAAGTGGAGGAATGAGGCAGAGCCATGAGTAAAATTTAAAGAAATGCAGGTGTCATTGTTTTAGTGCCAATTTGTTGCCAAAGTATTTGTAAAATTGAGGCAGTGTACTGCGTATATCTGCAATTTTAATTTACATTTTCCAGTCTTGTTAAATAGATACTGCTTTACCAACTTACACTATTACCACTACACCATAGATTTCTCTATGATTTTTCACCATATTAACATAATATAACTTTTCAATACACATCACGGTACAAATATCTTAAAAGACCCGAATCACGTATTTACGACTATGTTACGCCACATTTCATAATGTACGAGCTACAGGGTATCCTGTGGACAATCTGCAGAATCCCCTCTAAAATTTAGTCATTTTAGAGTTTTCCTCTAGTTATATTACTCGCACTGACCCATGACGAAATAACTGCACCTAAATCGGAGTCTATGGGTTTCAATATTTACTTCGGCGTTAATTTCTATCAAGAACGCTCCTGTTATTCCAGCAAAACTTCAAAAAGAAAAAAAGTTTATTCGAGCCACTCGTATCTGACATTATCTCAGATTTGCTATAGTAAAAGCAGTACTTAAAGTATTACAGAGTTTATTTTGGCTTTAATTGTTTTGTTGAAAGGGAAATTGTATAAATTACTAAAACGTGTTGTGATAACTGTCAATTAACTGAGGATTTAACCGAGGAAAATGGAACAGAAATTAAACCAATTTTGGCTGCAATTTGGTTTGAAATTATACGATTAAAAACACTCAGAAGATTCAAACTAAACAGCTTCATTCCTGTATTTATGCATGAGAATTTGAGAGAGTAATTTAGTGTGGGAATACATTCACTTCACATTCAGAAGGTGTGTTTGTATTATGAAATACCTGCAGATGTACCAGACGGAGCTCGCTGACCTTTTTCTTCTTCGACTCAGTTAACGGGCAGCTTGCGGTCTACTGCCCCCTGTGGACAGTGTACTTGTGTACTTACACTAATGTAAGTCAATCAAATAGATGGAAATGGAAAAAGGAAATGTACAAGGGTGAAAGTCCCAATTTTTTTCCCCTTTCTTTAAAACTGAATTTTAGATCAGAGATTAAAATGTCATGCTAAGCTGAGTTAAAATATGACAAAAAGTAAAAAACATGGCCTATCCAAACTTTTTTAACTGAGGGCCAACATGAGAAAAATATAAGGATGGCGGGCCACCCCAACTTTGGGGTAGTTTATTTAGTAAAACCCATCAGATGAAACGACAACCGACACCATAGCTTTTCTTCAGAGGTTTGACAAAGCAAATAGACATTAACTGAAGAATATGAGGACGGTTACATGATCTATTCCTGTTTAAGGGGGAGACTATTCTTACTGCAGCAGAGAGAGAGGAGACATTCACAGCTCAACTTCACATCTAAACACAAAACAAGAGCAAACTGTACAAAGCTGGCAAACTTGGCAGGAATGTTTGATGTTTTAAAATTAATCAGGCAACATGTTTTGTAAACTGGATACCGAATTTCCCCTTGGGGATTAATAAAGTATTTCTGATTCTGATTCTGAAATGGAGCAAATAGCTGATTAAATGAACACAATTCATGCTTCTATACTGCCATGTTCAATTTGTCTTTTTAAATCAAGGTGCCATGAATTGAGATTTTGTTATAGTTTTAGATTTAAATAATTACCATTTACATTTTTTCAGAATTAGCTGCGGGGTATTATGGCAGATTGCAGGCCACAGTTTGTCCAGTGGCCAGAGTGTGGAAACCCCTGGCCTATATTGACTCTTATTATAAAAAAATTAGATAAAAAATATAACAAAGGAAAGTATGGCCTGTTGCTGAGTTTTTTTCCTTATGAAACTGAAAATAAATGATAACAAAAGAGTATGATTATTGCACATTGCTGGTGTTCATGTAACTGAGTGACTGGATGGATGTTTTACCGGTATGTAACATTTTAACTCGTGTAAGAATGACACTTTACTTTCCTGGATTCTTGAAAAAGTGCCATTTTTCTCAATTTGTTACATTATTCTCGTTATTTTGACTTATATCTAGAGAGATCTTCATCTCATCACTGCTTTTATCAAAAAAGTAATAAATAATCTACTTTGGAGAAACCATAGATTTTGGCAAAAAAAAAAAAAAAAAGACTACAGTTCCCATCATGCATTTCGGCCCCACACATGTTTCAGTGTATACTAGCGAGTAACGTCATGGCTGTGTTTATGGATTTAAATGTGAATTTCTCCGCCAACAAGCGCCAAATGCAGAAGCTGATAGAGACAGCAGCTCATCGTGAGTTAGTCACCGACTATTCGCTTTAAAATAAACGGTTATTCGGTTCTGATGATATTTATTTTTGTAGGATGTGAGGCTAACTGAGTTAGCATCGTGACTTCAGGTTGTTCTGACTGTTCAAGTGGTCTGTTTATGTGTAGAGCTGATGATTGAAAGTAAATCAGACTCTCCAGAGATCATTTTTCAAAGCATAGCGGCTTCTGGAAACTAATCTATCTCAGTATCCTCATTATGATTAAAACAGGGGCGTATGCCACTTCTAATGAATTAGACTGGACAGAAATGTTATTAAACTCCGAATATTATATAGATATTTCTAAAGACACTGGAGGAGGATGTGTCAGGGTGGAGATGCTTTGGCTCTTGGCTTAATGCTCTGTGAGTTGAGCTGTTCATGTTTGTTTATCTGTGTTTATTATTCTGTTATTCCTCTATCTTCTGCTGGTGTTCTTGACCAGGACACTTCTGTAAATTACATTTATAATCTCAATGGGGCTTTCCTGGTTGAATACAGTTTAATGAACTACATTAACTGGAATAAAATAGTAACATACACAGAATAGATTTACTGAATGACACATTAACATGAATGTCCTTAAACTGTAAACTGTAGTCAGATGTTCTGGCACAACTGCACCATCTTTCAAGGTGCTCGAAGTGGAAGAGTGTTGAAGAAATCAGAAGAGCTTCAGCAACACTTGTAGCTCAGTACTTAAAATAAATTATAAGCTTTGGCTGGTAAATCTACAGGGAATGTCATGGTGTCCCTGTAGTACCAAATAAAATTACATTTTGGGAGATAAAAAAACAAATAATAAAAAAATAACAGAGGAAAAAAAACTACAAAAAAAAAAACAAAACAAAACAAGAAAAACCCCAGCAACAATACAGAACAAAACCACGACTGAAAAAGTGTCAAATAAAACACAAAAAACAAAAAAGATTTACTAAATAATTTAAAATCATAAATTTGTTATGATTCTGTTCGTGTATTGCTGTGTTTCTATACGTGGTTGTTGATTTAAAAAAAACATTATTCTTGCATTTTTTTTCTCTGTTATTTTCATTCCCAGTTCCCTTTGTCATTGTGTATTTTAGTTTTCCTCTTTTTTTCAGAAAACTAAAAGTAATAAATTATTTTTTCAGTTTATGTTTAATTTTTGTTTCCTTTTAGTTATTATTTTATTTTTTGCTGTTTACTTTGTTTTTTAAAATTTAATCTGTTGTATTCTGATTGTTTTGTTGCATTTTTTAAATTATCATTGTATAGTTTTCATTGTATCACATATTGTGGTTTCAAGCTTATTGAAACAAAATTAACATATAATCTTTTATTTTAGTGAAAATCACCATATTTTTTAATGCTGTGTGTTATTTGTGTCTTCTTTTAGTGGGTTACTCCACAATTGCCATCAACTACACATATGAACTGACGGTCAAAAAAACAAAGGTGAGTGTCTTACCTGCCGTGCTGCCTTTAGAGACACAAGGGTTGAAGAATACTTTAAAATAAGAGCACTGTCATTTTCTTTTTTGGCAAATATCTTGTAATACAAACATTTTTTATGCGTCTCTGTTATTGTGTATTTTTCGTTTTACAGGAGGTTCCTGTCCCAACACCAATCAAAGATCTGGTAGATCACCTGCCCATTGTACAGGTAAGATGAAGAAGAGGCTGATGATGATGATGATGATGTTTGTCTTGTGTCTGTATAATCCCTCCAGTCTTGTTCTCCATCTGTCAGGGTCGCTCTCGTCCAATCAGAGTGCTGAATAGACTGACGGTGGTGATGTCAGAGCCCGCACACTTTGTGAGTAATGAAGGCACTTGTTTTCCCCTAAATTTACTTCACAGGATTAAGATGTATATTTTGAATGCACTGCACTCTGTCTACAATGCACAAAAAGGTTGGTAATGTTTGACTTGAAATGGCATTGAGCAAATATCTCTCCGTCCAAATTTGTTTTTGTAAATTAAAAACAAAATATTCTCAATGTTGGGTTTGAGGGACAGAGAATGTTTACCCAAATTTTCCTTTTCTGCTGAGTAATGTGTCCATTATTGTGCCCTGACCAAAGAAAATGATATTAAAGCATTATCCTTACTGTCAAACATTTTTTTGTATCTAAATTCATATTGTTCTGTATATATTGTTAATGTTTCTTGTGTCATTTCATTGGCTGAGTTCATAGTCTCACTGTTACTTTTTTTCCTTCATTAAAGAAATTGTTGTCTTAGAGATCCTGCACATTGTAATTTTTGCTTATTTAAATGCTGTTACACTCATGTCTTATTTGAATGTCATTCCTGTCATGTCCTGCATAAGCTCAACTTTCCCTGCACCACTGTGGCTGTTTTGAGTTTTGTTGTTTTATGACAAAAAAGCTGTGACACCCATGACTACAGAGATAAATGCAGGAAAATAAAGAGGCAGATTATTTTTTTACTCCTTGATCATTAAATTCAAGCTTATAATATAAATCAGCAGGCATACAAGGAGCTTTTGGTTATTCAGTTTAATTTACAGCTTATTTTCTGCATCACCATCAATGTATGCAGATAATGTCTGCTGATTAACTTTGTCTGTCTTTATGTTGATCTGTTTAGAAAAAGGGCGGTGCAGAGTTCAGTGCGTTCGACCTGGTGGCTGTGCTGCCTGCTACAGAAAAGCTTTTTCATGTGAGTCCTTGACAAAATGTTTTAACGTTCTGATATTTAATCACTTTATATACCACAGTACAGAGATTATTTACTGCTTTCTCCATCCCTATCATTCTGGCAAGGTAAGAATATTCACAGTTTTATATCTTTGTAGTAGTGACAGCCAAGGGTGGAGGCTTTATGTCTTTGGGCTGTCATTCTGTATTTTCATATGTATGTCTGTCAGGTACATTTCTGTAAACTCTGCTTTCACAGACAGCCTCTAGTGGATGCATAGGAAACTGCATTTCTTATTTCCATTTTTGCATATTTTTAACATCAGAGCTGCCACTTAGATTTAAAATGGATGACCTCAGAAGTTAAAGGTCATGGTAAACCCACTCTAATATTCATTGTTTGTGTGTGTGTGTGTATTCAGACGGCGTGTTGTAACCTGGATGTTGACATCATCTGTATAGTGGTGACAGAAAGACTCCCCTTCATCTTCAAGAGAAACCCTATCAATGTGGTCAGACATTTTATTAATAATATAATAATTATTAATCATAATCAGTGCCTATGTTATAAATCCAGACCTGATCTATGTATTTACTGAATGTTGGTGTTTTTGTGTAGGCGGTGGAGCGTGGCATAGTGTTCGAGGTGCAGTATTCTGCAGCTATCAGAGATTCCACCATGAGGCGCTACACCATCGCCAATGCCTTTGCTCTTGTAGACACCTGCAAGGGAAAGGTACAGGCTTTTTGTCAGTGCTCACTGTAGCTGCCAGGTGATTTAATGCTTACTGATGCCAGAAGGGGTAGACTCTGCCAGTTAATCCTATCTGCTTTTTTTTTCAGAATGTGATCCTGTCGAGTGCAGCAGAGTCGGTCTGTGATAATTTTTTAATTGATTGTAATTCAACCCCTTTGTGCAAAACTAGAAACAAAATTTTCAGGGTACTAGAATTCTGAACTTTGAAGTGAATTTTGGAAAATCAAATTATTTTAGTTGAGGAAATCTCTAGAAATGGCCATATTAACATGTATTCTTTGAAATTTAGAAAATTTGAAATTAGGTTAAATTGCAGAATGTTTCATTTTATATCGTATGTCATTTAAGACTTTGTCAACTCTGCTGATCTACCCATGTGTTCGTCTGTCTGTCTTTTCAGGCCCTTGAGCTCAGAGGGCCATATGACATCAGTAACCTGTATCCTTTCTGCTGGTATAACTTATAATCACAAAAAATTAAAACAGAATATTTATTTATATATAGTAAAGCTCTTTTTAATCAGCACGCATAGAGGTTAAAATTTAATTTTCTATAACCAGTGTGATGCATTTGTGGATATTCTGAACAAGCATTTAAAATCAAAACATTTTATGATACATACAATATGACTGTGAGGCTTGTTTTGGTCTTTATAGTATATTTAACAATATCCTTTTTTCATTCAGATATTCTCTATGATGGTTTTAGCATCTGTGTATATATAGTGCATATTTCTATCGTGCATATCCTTTGTATGGTTTTCTTGACTTGCTCCACAGAGGTTCGTTGTTCGGTTTGTCGGATGGGGAAGCCAAAGAAGCAGTTTCTTCCACATGTCGATCAGTTGTGCTACACGGAGGTAAAGAGGCTGCTTTAGGGTTGTCATAATGTCAGATATTAAAAATATGGAACAAACAGAAATCCTTGGTCCAAAATATTGGTCAGTTTATCAATTTTAATTATCGAAAAATAGCAGCTGAGTCCCTTAAGGCTGTCTCAGTTGCGCAGAAACATTGGGAATGCTTGGTCAGGAGGGTTACTAACCAAACAATTGAAGTCCAAATTCTGCCAGTGATTTTGTGCCTTCAGGATTTTGACAATAGTTTTAGTTCATTACGTTCTTCTTCACTAGCCTGCATAAATGTACATAAGTACTTTATTACTTTTGATAGTGTTGATGATTACCCCTTCCATGTTTTCTTTGTGTTTGTCAGAATCAAGGAAGACAGCCTTTGGGGCTGTTTACTCCATGAAGCGCTGCAGTGAGACTCCAGACCAGCAGGAGGCTCCACCCACAGACTGTAAGGGAACTGTTGGGTCTCTAAAACACATTGCTGAATAGAGTGGTACAGGAATGAGTCCAAAAAGGCTGAAATGAGTTAGTATTTAGCACCTTCTGGTTCCCAAGGCTGAAAATATATGGGATTTATGAAATAAGCTTCACTATGAACCACGTTTTGAGATTTCAATGTTTAATCTGAAATGATAAAAAGCATCTGATGTTGCCTGCTTTACAATGTTACAGTGTTATTGTATATTTAGGAAGACGGTTGTTCACTAATGACTAATAAGGACTATGAACATGGCAGGGGAGCCTACAGCAAGCATTTGTTAAAGATTTTAATTAACAATGATTCATACACTATTGCCATGAGCCACTGCCTGATCAGGTCATTCCATTAAGATGAAAAACAAGAGGTCACAACAAGACATTATACTTTGGAAATATTGTAGTTGCTTCTAAGTCAAGCCATACTTGCTTAATATTAGCTTTATGCTCTCGACAATAACATTTAAACCTGAAAAATTCTATAGAGTAGGTTTGTTTGTTGTTTGTCATGAAGAACAGAGTGTAAGTTTCATAATTTTTTGTTCACTACAGAACTTACCAGCAATGACCCAAAACAGTGAATAATCCCATCGGCTTTTAGTTGAGATAAAAAGCGTGCTGCTAACCTGTGCTGATGATGGTCAGGAATTAACACAACTTTAATGATTCTCAATGCAAAAATGTAAATGGGGTAAAAAGCTGATGTCAGGCTAATAAGGAACTACAACATCATGGAAGTTCATCTAGATGCTGTTACCACACTTCCTATGTCTCCTACATCTCACACTGTTACCTGTTGTACAAGAGAATAACACTTCAGTGTGACCTGATCAAGTTGATGCTTATGACCATGGCAACTAGCTATGTAACATTGTTTCTTAAAGACCCCCAGGAACTTTTTTTTTACTATTACTATAACTTCTTAGGTTATTGGCCATTTTAATAGCCTTTTGTTTGCAACCATTCTACTGTAGACAGAAGTAATGCTTTTAAATTATATTGGGGTGAATCAAGTTGCATTTTATGTTGTAGGAAAAAATATCTAAATTTTGTATGCATCTGTTCACTACAGTCCTTACTTCTAGGGTTTATACTAAAACCTTTACAAAAACCCTAGAGTCTTTTAGACAAGGAACCAAACATGCCAAATGCTAACTTGTTACTGTACCACTCTATGAACTGATAAGTTATGAAGATCAGAGATGGGAACTTTTGGTTGCTAAGAGGGCCACATTGATTGGACTCCTAGTGTTACAATCAATGTTCACTCTTAGCTTCGGACAATGAACTTCTCTCTATGCTTGTCTTGTCAAAGTTCAGAGCATTTTTAGACACCATTGATGACCACATCCTTTCACAGAGATTAGAAGAATTGTTTCAGATTACAAGGACTGCTTTAAATTGGTCTAAGTCCTATTTATGGGAACAAAACTAGTTTGTACACTTAATAAGTCTTCTGTGAACATCAAAAAGAGCTACGGTGTTCCTCAAGGTCCTGTGCTAGGTGCAATTCTTTTCTTTCCACCTGTAGACGGGTCAATTAAAGGACACATTTAATTAAGCAATTTTAAATAGTTCAGTGGGCCTACATGGGGGAGGGGGCTCTAACACAGCATGATGGAGTGGCAGTACTGCTGGATCAATGGTACTCAATATGTGGAAAGAAGTTTTTTTTTTTTTTTTACTTCAGTGATTTTAAAAATACTCCACCAGTCATCAAAGATCACAAGATGAACCTCAGTAAAGGCGAAATATTGGCTCTTCAAGGCAGTTGCGAAGGCATAAGAGGGTCCATTTATATAAAAACACATACAACCAATATTTATAACATTTTTATGTTTGGGTCATGTCCTTGGTGTTTTACTCCCGACTGAAAATTGTGACGGAATAGTTTGATGTTTTCCTCATTTTCTATGATTTGAACCTGAATCGTAGGCCACATAGTCAGAAGAGGGGCCATGTGTGGCTCTCCTTCCAACAGTTACCCATCTTTGATTTACGTTACTGATGAAGTGTTTTGTTAAAAATGGCTGTTAATCAGGTTATGTTTTTTTAATCCTTATGTTTCACTTGGGCAGGTGAGGCTCCTGTAGCAAAGAAAGCCAAACAACCGACAGAGTGATCAACAGCGGAGGGGTGGAGTTTCACTGATCTGATTTTTTTCTACATTGTTTTTTTTCTGTTTTTCAAAAACTAGAAGAAATTGTTAAAATGAATTGAGATTTGGATTGATGGTTTTTCAACCAAAAAAAAAGTCTGATGATAGACATTTTTTCATAATTTTTTTATTTTAAACCACACTGGTAAAAAGGCAGCATTTTTTGTCAGCTCAAGGCAGGAAGAAATGTCATCAAAAATACAGTTATTACATTTTGTTGGATTAATATAAATTGTTTAAAAAATAAAAATCTGTTCCACAAAAATACAAATCTACAAATTTACAGGTTGTTATGTTGGTTTCTTTTCAATTTAATGCCATGTTTAAAGGGACTGTTGATTTCACAAAACCACTTTCAACTGACACTCAAAGAAATTCTGAGACACAGAAATAAAAGCACATTTTTAGTCAGTTTTACAGCCTGAAGCTGCAAATTACACATTTCAATTATCACGAATGAAACAGAAATATTATTGTTCATAAAAAGTCCCTTTGGTTTTTGAAATTCTGGTTAAAAAAAATACAACAGCATAATCTTTTTCTCAAGTTTGACATTCTGTGTGAGGGTTGTTACATTGCCAAAATTTCAAACTACAGTCAAAAGTCAAGAGTGGGTTTACATGCACACTTATGGCCCAATTAACGGCCTGTTCCTTCAAAAACCATTGCCTCCCCACGGTGCAGCACACTTGCCTGAGGACGCTCTTATCTGCTACTTTTTTCACCTTCAGCTCAAGCCCTGGAATCACCATGCCACTTTTGTCCAATATAGCCAATGACACTGGTCAAGAGGCAGACTGTACTACACTACTCTGATTTGTTGTTGATGAGGATAAACAAGAAAAAGCAAACATGGCGAGCAGCAGCAAGAGCATTTGTAAGCAGCATTTTTGGAGTGAAGCTGAAACAGATGTCATGCTAACACAAAGAATGACACAACATGGATATTATTTATCTCCTAGATGAGAGTTACCAAAGTAATGGAGAAATAGTTTGAGTGTCTATGAAAACAGACATGGTGGGGGTTTACAGAAGGCCCAAAAAAGATTCATGGCTTCTGAAATTGGCTTGGCCAAGATTCTGATGCTTTCAATAACAGGAAGTTTCAACTTTAATGTGTATTTGTGTAAAGAAATCCACTTATGATGGAGGCATGTAAACAAGCTTGTACAGGTATTGTATCACTGACATGCATGCAAAAAAAGTCAAATCAAAATTTTCGCATCAGTGACTAGATGTGATTGCGTAAACTATGATGCCTGTCCAATAACATGGCAAAAAACTGAAGAGGTAATTTGTCAGTACCTGAGATAGTTGATTAATTCCTACACACCGTCCTAGGCTATGTCCACGAATAGGTGTAAATTTTTGAAAACGCAGCTTTTGGCCCACTGTCCAAATGTAAATTGAGTTTTAGGTCCATCTCTTGAAGGTGGTTCTGTGCGGACAGGGAAAACAGCGCTTTGGGCCTTAAACATCACACTTTGACCACTCCTTGAGGTGATGTCACGCCGTGCAGACTGGGCCATTTACAAGCCAATACATACTTCCCGTCGCTCCTTCACTTTGATGCTGCTTTGAACACACTCCTATGATACAAATGCTGCCAATGTTTTGGATGAAACCTGTTGTTGTTGTTGTTTTGTGAGTGACTGTGTTAACTGGTGACCCACGGTCGCATGCGTGTGTGGTTGCTGTAGTTACAACAGCTGTTAAAACCAACAAGATTACCCGCTAAATTTGTTAATAAAAGAATTGGATCAATATTATCAGACAAGTTTTGAATTGAAATATACATAAAAAGAAACATTTACTCAATATGTCTGCTTACACCAGTTAACATAGCCACAAGTTTAGCTATAACACCTGTCGGACTTGTGGTCAGAGAGGATATTACAATAAAACCGCTTTTGCATAGAAATAATAAAAAAAAAAGCACATTACCGACATTGTTATGAGGCAATAAACAGGATTTAGCAGTTCGGTTATTTCTTTTTTTTTTCAAGTGTACAAAGATGTTTTAAAGAAACACGTGTGTGGATGTTATTACTTTAAAAATGAAAAAGGAAACCTGTTTTTCCAGAAATACCTGCCTACCTGTGGACATAACCTCAATTGCATAAAATATTGGCAACATTTATTAGACAGTGTAGCTTTACTACTTTATAGCATGCTGGGATGTGAGCCACTAACTAAGAGGTTTACAGTGACGCTTTTAAACTAAACCCTGCTCACACGGCTATTCCAGGTCTTAGTACTAACATCCCTGTGATGTTTTGCCTTCACTTTGAACACTGCAAAGGCATTTGTTCCGTCTCATGAAACCTGATCAGAGGTGTAATACTGGTGAGAAGGAGCACACATAGCCAGAGGGGAATAGCAGTGCAGTGTGTTCATGTGAAATTGCATCGAGCTCTATTGTGCTCCTCCAAAGCTGTATTGCACTGTGAATTGACACAAATATCACATCATCATGAAAATAAATGTGAATGTCTTGACATATAATGACGGCAAAGCTTGGTTGCGGGGCTATGGTGTGAGTGCACAGTGAAAAGGGCTAACATTTAGATCCTGGTTCCTGCTATTGAAAAACAAAGAGTTCCTCAAAAGGTTTATGGTTCCTGCTGTTGAAAAGCACCAAATGTTCATTTTGATATATGAGCAGCAGAAAAGCAATGCAGGGCAAGATTTTGTAATACAGGATCAAACAAAAAAGTGTTGTTGTGATATTTTTATATCTTTAACTTTGATCTCATCACTGAAATTCAATAATAGAGCTGATTTTAACAACAAGGAGTGCAATAACTGGGAGAGGTTTATGGCAAACTTGTATGTTTTTGACAAAAAAGAAAAAAGTGATATGATGTCATAAGAGAAGGACTGAACCATCTCCATGAATATTTGTGATAAAGTGCTAAAGACCACCAAAAGAGGGTGTCAAAGTAGAAAACAATTTGGACCTTATAATCAGAAATACTTCATGTTTGTCAACGGAATTTCAAACTATCTTTTTAGGGTAAAGTGATAAAAGGTCAGATGACAAAGCAACTGATTGGTCCTCTCAGTGTGATGCCATTAGGACATCACTGAGCAGGAGTGAACACCTGAAGCAGAAATCCCATCATGTGATGCTGCTGTCAGTTTGGACGGATTCAAACAATTGTAGGGACCACTGAGCATCTCGGAAATTAGGGAAGATGTAATGGGATAGCTTCTTTCCCCAATAAGCACCTCTCCCCTCTGATAAGCTCCTCCCTTTCTTGTCGCTCTCCTTCTCAGAGTCCCATGATGTGGTTGATGTGACCCTAGAAACATGAAGCATTAGGACTGTTTCCACAAGTTTAAGACCTCAACATTAATTTAAACATCAGATAAACTCACTGGTTCTCCTCCGAGACAGCGGGGGCAGCACAGAGCAGGAGGTGTGGGCCGAACTGCAGCAACCTGCATCTAAAGACACATACAGGTCAACATATGCTCCTGATCAAACTCTTAAGACCAGTTGAAAAATTGCAAGAATTGCATTTTGCTCTGTTGGATCTTAAGAAGGTTCTAAGTAGAGCTTCAAAATGCAAAAAGAAGAAATAGGAGCAGCAGCCAAAACCTTTGAGTAAGCAATTTATTAAAAGCAACACTTAAACTAAAATAGGCTGTTCGTCAGCTGATCAAAAGTTTAAGGCCACAGGTAAAAAAACAAACAAAACAAAAACCCTCTCAAAACAGAAATAAGTGTCAAAAAAGGCCTCAGTAATGAGTGGCTCTACCGTTCTTGTTGATCATTCCAAAAATTAAAAAAATAATTTGCCAGTGTTTCCAGGAGACTAGTGGGAATGTTGCTCCAAGTGGTGAAAATGGCTTCACGGAGAGCATCCACTGTCTGGAACTGAAGTCCATTTTTGTAAACTTCCTTTGCCATCCATCCCCAAATGTTCTTAATTGGACTTAGATTATGGGAACACACAGGATGGTCCAAAAGAGCGACCTTATTCTCCTGGAAGAAGTCCTCTGTCAGGAGGTCATTGTGAACTACAGCGTTGTCCGGTTGAAAAACCCTGTCATTACTACACAGATGAGAGCCTTCAGTCATGAGGGATGCCCCCTGCAACGTCTCCACATAGCCAGCCAGCGTTTGATGCCCCTGCACAACCTGAAGCTCCATTGTTCCACTGAAGGAAAAAGCACCCCAGGTCATGATGGCGCCCCCTCCACTGTGCCGCATAGAAAACATCTCAAGTGGGATCTTCTTGTCATAACAGTAACGTTGGAAGCCATCAGGACCGTGGAGGTTGTATTTTTTCTAGTCAGAGAATAAAACTTCCACCTTTTAATGTCCCATATTTGGTGCTCCCTTGCAAAGTCCAAACGGGCAACATTATTTCTGTCTACTACTTGACATTTTTGTTCCATAACCCTCAGGATCTTTTAAGAAATTCAATATGTCTGTCTTACTGCGTTCAACCTCAGCAGCGATGGCGCATTGCCATGGAGAGGCCTTGCTTACGCAGCTCAACAATCCGACCACATGACAGAAAGCTTTTTTGCCTTTGCCATCGGGGGGTCATGACAGTGTGAATACCTGACAGAAAATGACATGAAATCCAAATTTTTGTGCAGATTTTGGATTTTACAGGCTGTGGTCTTAAACTTTTGATCAGCTGACAAAAGCATGTTTGAGTTTAAATGCAGTTTTCAATAAATTGCCTGCTCATTTATTTTTAGCTCTCACTCCCATTTCTTCTTTTTGTATTTTGAAGCTCTCCTTAGAGTCTTCTTAAGATCCAACAGTGCAAAATGCAAGTTCTTGAAATTTTTCTAGTGGTCTAGAGATTTTGATTGGGAGTGTATTACCACAGCAACAGTACGCAGTGCAATGTGGCTGTTGGGAGAAATACAAGTATGTTCTTTTATTTTGGTCTTCATCACTCTTTATTAACTACTTTGAGCAGACCTTCTTTATGAGCAATGACTGCTATTTATATAAAGCATGGTCCTGCAACATTTATAGCCGTTACTGTCTGTCTCTGGGACAGAAATAGAAGCGATAAATGTAACAGAGAGAGAGGGGGTGGTGGCTCAGTGTCGGCAGTTAACTAGTGGCATGATAGAGCTGCACTACAATACAAAACAACTTTCCTGAATTTTTATAAATTATTGAACAATAAAATGTCACAATATCACACTAAAAATATTGATACAGAACTGCACCACAAAACACTGGGAAATACTGTTGCATCGATAATTTCTTACACCCCTAATTACTGATTAGCAGTAATGTAACCTGGATATGATAGGGGTGACTTGACTGCTGTCTCTGTGACGTCTACTGCACGACTCACCTGTTGTTCTTGTTGCTGACTGGAAACA
Organism: Cetoscarus ocellatus; assembly: GCA_037902135.1. Lineage (NCBI taxonomy): Eukaryota > Metazoa > Chordata > Actinopteri > Labriformes > Labridae > Cetoscarus > Cetoscarus ocellatus. The sequence continues at coordinate 17,329 of JBAMNC010001647.1, read as the reverse complement.
GTGAAGGAAAGTGAAGTTTCCATTGGACACTCAGCGGATAAAAGCTCCACCTCCAAACACAGTCGCTTCTGAAAAACACAAAATAATATTTTTATTTCATATTGGACACAAGTATGTGTTCATATGCTAAACCATAAACTCTTAATTAATGTCTAACTGATGTTTTCAATTAAATAAAAAAATAAATCATACAAAAAAATTCAAACAAACAAATGAATGTTTCAGTCTGGGAATTTACCATTGTTTCTGTATACAGTGTGCAGGATTTCCATTATTGGATTTGCTAGGCTTTAAACTGGTTTTAACAGACGGCATCACATCACTCCTGTCCTTGCTTCTCTCCACTGGCTTCCTGTCCATTTTTTAAAATTGATTCTAAGATTTTACTGATCATTTTTATAGCCCTTACAGGTCTGGCCCCAACCTACATATCCGGACCATTGACTCGTCATGAGCCAGCCCGCAGCCTCAGATCCTCGAAGCTGAAGACTTAAGGTGATCGAGCCTTTTCTGTCAGAGCTCCTCGAATTTGGAGGAGACAAGGTGTGCTGAATTAGTGACATCTTTTAAATCACTTCTTAAAACTCACTTTTTAGACTTGCTTTTACATGATGCCTCTTTTATTGCTTACATACTATTTATTTTATCTACATACTTATTTTACAATTACTTATTATACTATTGTTAAACTCTTCTATTCTTATTCTCCTCACCGGTTTCTCATTGTTTTAGTCCTGTTTTTACCATCTTTTTATGTTTTAATATACTCCCTTTATTATTATATTTTATTTTATGTATTTTTTTTTCTTTTACCTGTCTCCCATGTAACCTCTTCTTTTACATCTTCCTGTGATGTAAATTTTAACTGCCGTCAATTTATCTATGTATCAATAAATCTATCAACTTTTAACTGCCGTCAATTTATCAATGCACCTATAAATCTTTCATCTATTTATTGTCTTATCGTGTCCTTATCAATATATATAAAGCAAAATACCTTCTTCGCTGATATTCTTCATTTGTATGTGTTGACACAATAAGCTGTACTAATTTAGTATATTCCAAAATTACTTCAGCTGTTTCCAGCTTACCAGTTTACCATTTTCTTTCCTTTTGTTGCTTTGATTAACATGACCCTTTGTGCCTTTTCCTTTGACTCTTTTGGTCTCTGTTGACCTGATTGTTGATTTTAGTGTACCTAGAATTCTGCCTTTTTCTGCCTTTGTTTTGTCTGTAAAAGCTCTTTGTAAACATCTGTTTTAAAGGTGTTACATAAATAAAGTCATTATATCATATTATATTATATTATTAAATGTTCAATACCGTTATCAAGAAAGGATCAAATACTTGATGTCTAGCCACATGCACAAATTTTCTGGGTAGTGGTGTGACATATTATGCAATGGGCCCCCTAGGAATTTCAACTGGCCTCATCATGTGTCAATCCAAAATTCTACACTGTGATTGGCTACTTGTCAAGAGGCACAATGGGATATGAGTTCCAATCTGCAGAGTGTTAAAGTCACTGTGATGTGTGGACCTAACAGACCACCTGTTTCATTTATGAGCCAGTAATGCATCGTCTTACAAGCAACAACAAGATTTGAATCTGTGCTTTTATGACAGGAGTAATGGAGCTATGAGGAAGAGGAAACAGACCTGCTGCATTTAAAAAAATAATGCCACTGCATTGCACATTGATAGCAGAGGCCATTTCAAGTCAAATAATGCTAACCAGTACATAATCACTTACATTGCATCACTTTTCACTCCATTTGCACTATGAGGAAAGCTTAAATGTACTTAAATCCGACTCTGAAATTTTATTGATCAGCCGACTAAAGTGACAATTCGGCAGTCATAAACTCATATCAGCTTCAATTTATCTGGCAGTTTGATTTCTTATTAACGGCAGTCATAATCTTATGTTTGTCAGTTAGGGGTGGTGGCTTTGCTCCAACAGAATGAGGCCACAAGTGTTTTAGTTGTACCTTTTTAAGGTGCATTTGATTAATGACAGTATATTACATTTATACAGTTAACTACACCAGTGGTTTTCAGACAATTTTTGCTCATTACCAATACAAAATCCGTAGGTACATTCAATTCATTTCCATCAAAATAAAACGTTTTTTAATGTTTGCTATAGTATCTTTATATTTTAATCATATATATTCATATTTATCTGTAGGTGTTTGATTTAAAAAAGACAGAAACAATTGTAAGGGCAAATACACTTAACATTACTGTAATCCAACATTTACATTTAGGGTAAATTCAAACCTTTTTTTTTTTCTTTTGAACAATAAGAATAGCTCACTTAGACATGTCAGTTGTAAAATTACTTCTCCATAGTTGATCAGAATCCTTCTTGGTATCATAAATGCTACAGTGATTATTCTTCCATAGACACCTCTAGAACTTGGTGTAAAAGATAAGAGGCTCTGTCAAAATCTATGCTTTGCTGTACGTGCAGTACAGTTGTCCTGAACAATAGAGAGATCTTTAACTAACAACATTAATTAAGCTACTGGTCTGTTGAAAAAACACAAGATTCTGAAATTCCACAGCCCATACAGTGTGAAAGTGCTTCACTCTTGAGCGGTAAGGGGTTGCATTGAAACAGTGATCAGACAGGCACAGAGCTGTGTTAAGACTAAAGGGTAAAGGTGTGTCTGACATACCTGGCACAACCATCTTTATAGATCCTTCATAACACTAATAGAGTTACATAAAACAACACGGATATAACTTATTCTACGCAACTGTCTGACAAATGAAACGACTTATGGAAACTTAAATACATGTTCTTAATATTCTCATAAAGCAAAATAAGAGTGACAGGAGTGACCACGACTTTTGGTTGATTTTTTTTCTGCATTTGAAGTAGTTAGTATGTCACGGACTGAAAGTCATCCTGCATGGTTTATCTTTTTACATGAATACAGTTTTGCTTGTGTTGTAGCACATTTCTTAAACAGGATAATTTTTCCATTATATTATGAATTGTAAGAGTGATTTGCTGTGAGGTACCGCTCACTGGAGAAAAAATAAATTACATGTGAGTGTCTGGCATCCCTAATTCATTCTAAAATATGTGTATCATTCAGATACCATAGCTTTTACATGCTTGATGAAAGGGAATTAAGTACTTTTCAGTTAGTAATATATATATTTCAAGATAATTTCTGAATTTTGAGGCTGTCAGTGTGATGCTGCCTGTTTTCTTACCGCGGTGCGGCTCCACGGCTCCTCCGTCTCCAAACTCCTCTTCTTCAGGAGGCTGGCGCACTGCATGCTAACTGCTAACAGTAAATAAAGAGGGGACCTCACTTCAGCGTGCCGTGAAGATAGTAGCAGAGCTAACGTTAGCCTGTTGGCCTTCTTAGAGCGGAGAATAATCCAGACGACAGTTCAAAGCTTTAAGGTTTTGTTTCCCCGCTAAAATGGAATCAATTCATTTAATTTGATGATAATTTAACTTTGAGCACACTACGCGCGGCTGGAACTGTTGACCGACCTTAAGTTGACCGGTACTTTCAAACTTCCGGAAACTACATAGAGGTTTCCGGTACATGGAGAAGCAAGATTTTCAAAATAAAAGCAAAATATTTTCTGTTGTGATCCAGGCGATAACTATAGGAGTGGGTACAAGGGACCAAGGATTACATGTTAGTATCTTTTTTTATAATCCTGAATCGGCAAGATGTATATCATGATTTTTTCCCTGAGAAACAAACACACTAACAAAACAACAACAACAACAACAAAAAACTAAAAACTAAATCAACCCAAGCCAAAACCACTTTGGTTCTCTACATAGGCCTAAAGTAGACAGACAGATATGGAAGATGGAAATTTACCGATCACTGGATATCAAGGTATGTTTTTCAGGATCTCTGGTTTCCTTCTACAGACCAAAACATGCTCATTAGGTTTAATGGTGATTCTAAATTGCTCTAAGGCATGTGTATGTGTGAGAAAAGTTGTCTATCTCCATATGTCAGGCCTGTCATGTGCTGGCAGCCTGCTCAGGGTGTAGTCTGGAGCCTATCCCAGCTGACATTGGTCGCCAGCTGATTGCAGGGCCACATAGAGAGATAGACAACCATTCGTGATCACACTCATGAGCAAGAATGAAGTTTGGAATTTGGAGTCACCAGTTAACCTACTGACGGGTATTTGGTCTGTGGGAGGAAGCCAGAGTGCCCTGAGAGAACCCAGGAATACATGGACAGAACATGCAAACTCCACAAAGAAAGTTCCTAGTCTACATGCAGATTGAACCAGTGACCTTCTTACTGTGAGGCACGTGCACTACGTGCCGCCCTACGTGCCGCCCTACGTGCCGCCCTACGTGCCGCCCTACTAATAACTCATTAGTTTCAGTGTTTATTTGTACAGGAACTAGAGTTAAGGACGTAAATCATTACCATGGGTTAATAACCTGAGCTCATTTGCTATGCCTGTGCCAAAATGGGCCTTTAAATGTAAAAAAAAAAAAAAAAAAACCTTATCAACAAAGGCAAGCAGGATCAAAAAGCTCAACAGTTAAAGACATAACTATTTGAGATATAGGATATAGTATAATTTATTATTAATATTATTATTATTATTATTACTATTATTGCTACTACAACTACTCGCATCATTATTATTATTGTTATTATTATTATTATTATTATTATTATTATTATTATTACTAATATTACTGTTGAACAGCCATCCATAGCACCTTTTTTCAATCAAATGTCAATGTACAAATGCACGAAGCAATCAATATTTTGGTATGTAAAGGCTTAATTGGCTTGTACCACATATTACTTTCTCAAACATCTTCTTGTAATGTCCTAGAAGTAGGATTTGTGTTTTTCATGATAAAAAAAAAAAACATTTAATTATTTGATATTTGTCCATAAAGTCAATCCAAAATTGTTTTATGACTTTAAATGGCTCATATACAGCTGTGTTGTTGTTTTCTTTGTTCACTCGCAGCATTTCCTTCGTAATTGTTTAGAATTTATAGTGTCTTATGACATCTCAGGAAAACCTTCTCTTGGATTATTTCAAATGGTTTGTGTTAGTTGCCTCAAATGGTTTTGCACATCAGCTCCAGAACAATGCGCTTTTATTGTAATTTATTATATGTAATTTATTCCCCTGAAACGGATGTAGTATTTCTGTTTACTTGACGTCTCACGCTGTACAGGTTACCTTCGAATTTGGTGACGTCACAAAAGAAGAGGCCAATCAGAGCGAACATAAAGTCTGTCGGGATTAAGAGATTTTATGACTTGATTTGATATAATTTAGCTTTTTTCCATTTAGCTTCTGTTCTTACCGTAGTCAGTGGAATCAGGTCAGCAGGGTCATCTTTCTGGCTGAAGTGGATCTGACGTCACTAAACAGAATCAAACAATAAAGCAGAGACTTTACAGCCCTGCTGAGATAAAAAAAAGGACAAGGGTTGATGTTGCAAAAATAGAAGATGACCAGAAGGTGGAAGCAGAGTGTTACTGTGACAGCATCGTCTGAGGGTTTAAATCAAATATAAATCTGGGAGAAAAATTACCACAAAATACAGGGTAATGATTTAATTTTACACACGTGTACTGAAAAGACTAAGTCAACATTTACATGACATTCCTTGCACGCTGTAGTGAATAATTATATTTCCATGATGACATAACAAAATAACAGCTAATTCAAATATGAAACATTGCACTAAATGGTAAACAGAAAACTGATAAGTGCTGCTCAGATGCTGTGCCCCAATATAAAAGATGGAATTCTTTTGGGGACATCAAACCCCTGACAGAATCATAACAGGAACCTCCATATATTTACCTCCATATTTTTCTTAATGAACAGACGTCTTTTATAGCCTATCAGGTTTTGTGTGTTGTCATGTACTTTGTTTATGAGTGTCTTGTAAAAGAGGGGAAGGTCATATTAGATTATTCTTATTCTAAGTTCCTTTTCATTCAAGGTTTTTGTAATTTAACTGCTTTCTTTGACGAATGAATGAAATAGATATTACAAACAAGAGAGACAGACAAACATTCATGCTCCCACTCACGCCTAAGGGCAAGTTGGAGTCACCAATCAATGTAATTAGCAAGTTTCTGGTCTGTGGGAGAAAGCTGGAGAGCCTGGAGAGAACCCACGCATGCACAGGTATACCTATTTTGAGACTGTATTACTAAACAACACTAGTTTTATTTATCACAGTCAAATTTACTTCTTACATTACCATGTAATATCTGAGGCATTAAAGCAACAATATGTAAGATTTTAGTGTTGTGACTCTCAAGGCTTCTGAGCGTAACTGCACCTCCTTATAACAAACATTTCTGCATTTGCTCTGCAGAAATCCTCCGTTTATTAAAATACAAGGGGTGGTGAAGCCAGATAGCAAAGATGTAAAAAGGGACCAATAAACTGGTAAAAAAAATAAGGAATGATTTAAACATATTTACATGGTTTTCCTGAATTAACTACCTATTGATTGCAAGCTGTTTGCAGGTAGAGCATATTTATGTATATTCAGTTGTTACCATGATTTCTATAGTCTGTGCCTCAAATGCCACCTTGGAGGGGCTAATTTACCACATGCTAGCTGAGACAAGTTTAATGGGTTAACTTAAAAAAGATTTAATCTTGAAAACACAGAAACATGTCTGACAAATCAAGTGCAGACGAAAAAGCCTGAAAAGACCACTGTACTCTCCTGCTCAACAGCAACACAGCCAGCTCAGTGTTTGACATACAACCTGTTATTTCTCAAAGCTCACATCAATGTGTTAAAGCCTGCCCAATTTTTAATCTGGTTTGGCGTCTTGCTTGTTCAGTCTCCCTCTTTCTTTTCCCTGCCTTGTTCGTCACTGTCCTCTTTTATCTGGTCTTTTGTTTCTTTTTCCTCAGCCATTGTGGATCACAGTGCTGAGACAGGCAAACTCCAGTACACACAGAACTACACATTTTGAATGAGATGACTGTGGCTCGTTGCCAAACTTACATAGTGCTATATTCAGGCCACCAGAGCGTGGGACAGACACCATCCTGCTTGTTGAAAGTCCTTTATGGTGCTTTTCTATTTGTGGTATCTCCTCAACCTGGCTTGACTCTGCGCAGTTTGTGTACTACCTGCGCCGTTTTCTGTTACAGTATACTGTGGCTCTGTCCTCACAGAAACAAGGATGTTTTAATTTTAGAGTAGTTCTAGGAGCCAAGTATTAGTTCTCATAATAGTTCACGTATTCATTGTACACACAAAAATGCAAGGGTGGTGTTTTAAGATTGATTCACTCTGGGACCCGTTTTCAAAAATGTGCATTTTCAGGCTCCCATGTGAACAAAACGCCTATACAGTTAAAAACTTTTGTGGCTAGGCAGGCCTGTCAAAGTGACCCTCAAATCACAAATACAAAGGAGGAAACAGAGATGATAGAGCTGCCTGCCCTTTTCTGGCTTTTTGTAACAGTTAATGGATAAATTTAGTTCTACAAAGGGTTGAAAGCAGCAAAACTAAATTTTATTGAAGCAGTTTGGGAAGTTATAGGATCTGACAATAGGGGGTAATGCTATGACCATTTTTAAATCCATAGTGTCTCCTTGTCATGTTTAGTCTCAGCTTCGTTCACTTGGAACCCCGCTGGAGGTGATACGAAAAACTGTACCAGGTACTTGGTACAATCCCTAATGGGAAACCAAACATGAAAAATCACGTCTTCTTTGTAAGATCACATACAAACAGTTTATAGACTTGTAAATTTATATGTAAACATGAAATACTTCTTTCTTTTTTTGCCATTAAATTATTTTCTTTTAAATGATCCTTTCCGGCCACTTGCTGTTACTCTACTGCCTGACAGGGTGCTGAGGCCCACACTTTGGGAAGCACTTGTATACAGAGTATACCCCCCTGACCAGTCCCACTCATGTCTAAATCCTGTGAAGTATTTTAGGCCCCAATAAGGACCCTTGGAGCACAGGTCCTCAGGTAAAAGTTTACAGCCTGTTATGAAATTGAAGTTTTATTGTGCCTGCATTAGTCATAAACATGGTGAGTGTGGCATTAACAGATAAATAATACACAGTCTATCCATTATTAACAGACTAAAGATTAACAAAACCAAATGCTTTAAAGCAGGAAAATGACAATTTGAAGACATGATTTAAGATGGACTTTATTTAAACTTCTCTTTATTACTCACAGTAATCAAGGTCAGCGGAAGAGAGAGTGAAGGAAGCAGAGGAAGAGAGAGTGGGGGTCTTGTGTTCAGTCTCTCCAGGGTTTCTGTTAAACGAGTGGAAACTGAACAAACGGAGCGAAAGAACAAGAAAGAAAGAACGAAGTGAACGAAAGAGTGAAGGTCACAGAGTGCTAAACGATGTTTAGATGGAGGAGGCTCCCACAGGGCCTCCACACCTCCATCATCCCTCTATCTTTAACATTTTGATCCCTGCTCTTCTCTTTTACCCCACTACACCTACGTCATCCCCCCATCAGCTTCATCCTTTTCTTGCTCCTTCTACTTCTCCATAGCTCCATTGTCACTCCATCATCCATATCTTCATCATCCTTTACTCCTCTTTTACCCCATTTTCCCATCATGGACCCCCCTCTACACCTTTGTCATGCACTTCTCATTCTCATCTTCATCATACACAACTTTTTTACTCCTACAGGCCTCCGTCATCCCTCTATCTTCATCCTCATCCTTTGACTCCACCTCTGCCTTATCATGCCACCATCTTTATCCCTCCACACTTCAGTCATGTACCCGTCAACATCATCATCATCATTATCCTCTTTTACACCACTATCCCACCCAGGGGGGTGGGGGGTACAGACTGTACCTTTAAAAAAAAAGCAACATTTTTGTAAGGCTTTGAAAAATGTCTGTGAGTTTTAGATCATAAAGTCATAAGGTCTTGTCTAAAATAACTACAATAAAACATCTTAGTTTAAAGGTTTCCTCCTCTATTTTCAATAACAAATCACATCCACATTGTATTACTTGTACTGATATCCCTGATATGCATCTTGTTGTTTTTAATTTCTATGCAAAAGCAGTTTCAATTTTATCTTTTTCAACCACAAGTCTTACAGTTGGTGTTATAGTTTAACTCGTGGCTTTAAACCAACACTAAGTAACTTTTCAGCCTTCATAAAATATTTTCATAACTTTTGTGATGAAACATCGACTTACAACTAGTTGAATGACACCTCTGTCATGGCCTGGGGGGGGTCTGTATCGCTTTCACTGGCACTAAGCAACTTTGAGGAGGGTGGCAGGAAACCTGCCACACAAAAAAGACTACAAATGTGCTGACTGCTTTACCGCATACGTCACTTCCCCTTTCCCCATCCGCTACAAAGACGGAAGTCGAGTTGAACGCCTACGCGCAACTAGTGCTATCATGGCAGAAGCTGCAAAACAAACGGAAGAAACGAAAAGTTTTGTCTGAGCAGACAAAAAAAAAAGAAAGAGGGAGGCTACCCGGAAAAAGGACAGTCAAGGATTAACATTGGCCCAGCTTTCACTCGCTGGCGTGAGCTCAAAGACGAGGAGGGATTTCCGACCGACGCTGCCTTGGCTCTGTTCCTGCTGGACTAGTAAGTAGCTTCCTCCTGCCGGGATCTGTACGTGTGTTTACTGTGAAATTAGCCAACATAGCGTTTTATTTATCGGTTTCAAGGCTCTAAAAGGGGGGGCGGTGGGGGGATACGGTACAAAACAAAGTTACACGTTTATTTTCAACATCATCATATGATATTGTTTAGCCACAATTAGATTCATTACCTCGTCGCTATTCATCCTTCACACAGCCGCTGGGAACAGAAATGTAGTTCAACTGCAGGCGACCGGGATATCAGGATTTTACGGCGCTACGCGCTGGGCCTCATGGGAAATGTGGTCTTCCTTCAGGCAAAACACTACCGCCTTTGTCCACCGGCGCCGCCATAATCAACGAAAACTGAAAGTTCTTAAGTGTTGCTTTAACTCGTAACGTAGTTTAACTCATAACTCGTGGCTTTTGGATGTCTCTGTGTTTGGCACTATTTTATCATTCAGCAAATGGCTATGTGTTCTTCCACTTGTGTGCAACGATTCTGCCAATCTGCTGCTTTGCTCTATGGACTCAGGAAAATACAACAATGGAAATCAATGCACACCGGCAGAAGAACACACTGGAAAACTAAAGACTCTTGAATTTTTTTGCCCTATTGTACAATTTCCCCAATTCAGTTTTGTGGCTCATTTTTTGGTAAAACTCACACAATTATGCAAAATAACTGTACTCGCTGACAGCAGTGTACCTTTCAGGTAGCCTGAGCTCATGCTCCTTAAAGGTACAGCACTGCTGGAGCCCTTACAGCTGCTTCACTGACTATTGCCATGTACCTGATAAAACTCAACTTCAAAAATACTGAAGTAACCCTTTAATGTCAATGTGTCAGATGTAGATTTAACAGGACTAAAGGTAACACAAGAGAATTGAGACTTTCCTTCTTGTGCTAAGTGATGCAAACATTTCAGTGTAACACAAAGTTATAGTTCTGTAAGCATAACATGACTTTTTGCAAAACAGAGGTGTGACTCTAATCCCTCTGAGTCAATTTGCTCTTGTGGTGGGACCCAGTGTATTGGGCCCACCATCCGCATCCCTCCCCACCTCCATGCAACCACCACCATCTTCATCTTCATGGTGTAATCCTTCTTCACCCCTCCATACCTCAATTATCTCCTCATCTTCAACCTCATGATACCCATCTTCTTATTCCATTATTCCACCATGTGCCTTCTTCCATTTCTGTCAAACCTCCATCCTCGTCCTCATAGTCATGTTCTCCTTCTTTCACCATCCACACCTCCTTCAATCCCACATCTTCACCTTCTTAATTGACTAAACTGTTACCCCACCATAGTGTTGTCAACCTTTTACCATCCCTATCTTCATCAAGTACTTCGTCTTTACCAAAGCACACCTCTTAATCCCTCCATCTTCTTCATTTTCATCCTTTTTACTCTTTGGTGCCCCATCATCCCTCCATCTGCAGCCCTCACACTTCCATCATACCCCTTCACCAACATCTGTATCATATACTCCTCCATCACCCAATCCTCAACCCCATCATACTCATACCTTTACTCCACCATTACCCAATAATTCTGCCATCTACATCTCTTGATGCCTCCATCATCATGTACGTCTCTTTTAAGCCACCACCCTCTTCTCCTCTTCTACCTCTCCATCTTCATCAACATCATCTTTCTCTACCCACCATCTACATCCCTTCACCTCTGTCGTCCCTTTGACTTAATTGTCATCTGTACTCTTTTTAATCCTCAAAAACTCAGTCATGCCATCATCTGCATCCCTCCACACCTCCATCAACCCCCCCACCATTGTCACACCATCTATTGTCCCTGCACTCCTCGGTTTCCCCCTCCCTTTCCCTCGTTCTCTTGTTTCAGATTCTCGTCATGTTAAATCACTTTGAGCGGAAAATTTTGTCCCAGAGGCAAAAAAAACACTAAAACGTCTTTTTCTCCTTCAATTCCCCTCCATCATTTCTCCTCCTGCTCTCATTTACCCTCCACTTTTCCTCCTCTTCCCCTCTTTTTCTCTCTCCCTTCCTTTCCTTCTTTTATATTTAAAGTTGAACATGAAGATGACCGATCACCTCATGAGTCATTATTGAATTTATGGAGTTATACTTACCATATAAAAGAACAAGAGAAACTCACACGCCACACATACACACACTCTGTCAGCTGTCAGTCAAACAAAGATCAATAAAAGTGTAAAAGGTTGTTAAAGTTAAAATTTCATCCAGGCCGCTGCCAAGGGAACCAATTAATGTGTGTGTCAGTGTGAGTGTAGGTGTCGTAGACCATATTTGAACAGTCAGCAAAGTATATTCATTGTAAATATAGTATATTTCTATTTAACTGGATTTCAAAATAGGCTGTTCTAATTCAGGCATCTTTTCTTACCCAGTATGTTTCTTTAAGATGGAAGCATCAAGTGATTCTTGCAGTAACTGTTAGTGTTAAAACATCAAATTTGTAGCTCTGAAAAAAAAAAACACAAGCCAATATCGTGTCCTGATAGTAGCAAAAAAATCTTTGAAACATTTGTGGCATCAGAAATAGGTTCAAATCATCTATCTTAAGGATCTGTTCACAGGAAGACAAGTTTAAGCATATCCGCAAAAGATTTTCATATTGTATAGGCATTTCGTCCACACTGATCTGGCTTTTTGGGAAACAGAAAATGCACATTTTTAAAAACAGGTCCCAGAGTGAATAAATCTCAAAACAGAGTTTAGACATTTGCCAACGCAGATGTAATGCACGGGTAGTTTGCACAACCTGACTGAGCTTGGCACTGCTGAAAATTATACAAATGTATTGCAGCATCACTCAATGAATGCCATATAAAGTGTACGTATATGCCATTTCAGCACAGATTATCTCAGTATTCCGACACGATGCCTAAAGGATGAAGGATGGTTGTCCCCAAACAACATCTCAAGGCACACAGCAGGAGTCCAGTCCTGAGCAGGAAGCAGCTGGAGCCAACAAAGATGAACTCAGCTGTAACTGATGGTGGTGAAGGTAAGATTTCCAAGTGTGTTGAATCAAATGTTGGAAATTTTTACCACAGCCAAGGAGATTATGGTTTCCCAGGGTCTGTCTGTTTGTCTGTTTGTTTGTTTGTTTGTTTGTCTGTTAGCAAGATTACGCAAAAACTACTGGATGGATTTACATGAAAAATGTAACAGAGGTGTGGTTTGGTCCAAGGAAGAAGCCATTACATTTTGGTGGTGATCCGTGTATTTGTCTGGATGCAAAAAATTCCCCAAATTTTCTGAAAATCCCATAACTTAACATTGGGCTGTATTTTAAAAAAATCATATCTCTGACATCACTTGATGGATTCGCTTCAAAATTTACAGAATATAATATATATAATATAACTATGAGGGTAAATTTCATCTGGATCCCATCCAGATTGACTTCATAAAAAACACTGAACTTTATAATGGCAAATCCCTTTTATTTCTCCTCGGCTGCTGTGAGGGTTTTGCCCCCTTTACATCATTATGGGAATTGTAGTTTATTTGCAAAGTGACGTCAACATTTTTCAAGCCTATGTCACTACATTACCCAGCTTCCCTTGCAATGCCAGCGGAGGAGTTCTCCACATGGACAGACGTGAGCGGAGACTCGGCTGTTCAACTGGAACGCATGGTGATCCAGAATTGTATCTTTTCTAGTGGCTGTGGAAAAGCCACTGCTGTAACTGAGCTGCTTGGCGGAGGTCTGCGCTTTCTGAGTGCTTTTGTAGTTAAGCATGCGTTGAATTTTTCTGCATACCTGACAGCCATCATTGTTGCCAAACTAATGTTAGTTCCGCATGGCAAAAGTTAGCTCATCATAACTTGACATTTCCTTCTATGTCTGCAAAAGTTGGCTAGTATGTCAGTGTGTGAATGTGGCTTTAGGGTTTGACTGACAGCTTTCACACCTGCCCAAGTGAACCAAGCTGGTGAGTGACCTCGGGTTTATTTCAAACTAAAATGTTAGATGGAAAAAAAAATAACTTTGTTTACATCTGCTATTTTTTCACATACAAAATTCTGACCAGTTAGGGGGTACACTTTTTGTGCATCACACATTTTGGTCTGTTTGTAGACTTCCTCGTAAAAACACAGACCAAACTTGAGGTGGCTTTGCAATAAAGAAACATAGTGGTTCACGATTCAGGCCAGAGCAAATGAACTATAGGTGTATCAATGCCCTCAGACTTATATAATTACAGAGCATGTTTGTGTGTGTATAAATGTGTGTGTGGCTTTAATGTCACTTTGATTGACAGGTCTGACAGCTCAATGATTGATTACCCTCCAACCAGCCAAAGCCTGATGTGCAGACCCTCCACAGTGTGTGTGTGTGTGTGTGTGTGCGTGTGTCAGCAGACTCTCTGAGCTGTGAAGTTCCTATTACAGTATGAGGTCATCAGCCAGAGGTGGGGTCAGAGGTCAGATGGCCTGCCCACACAGAGCTACAGGGAGAATACCACAGAAGAGTTCAGTTATGTCACTGCACTTAAAAAAATACTAAACTAATGTACCTTTTATTGCAACATTATCATGAAACCAGGTTAGGTGCACCAGCAGCGTCAGAATACATGGCGTTTACACTGATGGAAGATGAACGGAAATTCTGACGTCCGTCTTGTTGAGTTGGACATGTGGGATGTCCTGGATAAGAGGTTTGATGATGTCAAAAGTGTTTGTCGTTTCTGGCATTCAGTGTGTGATGATGACGCAATCAAGTCAAAATCTGGCAAAAAGTATGTTGGCTGTTCTGGCCTTCATGCAGGTCCAACCAATTTGATACCCAAGGCAAGATTTCAGCAGATGCCCGTCTGTCTTCTTCATGTTTTTGCCTCCTCTTGATCTTCACTCCAAAGGCTTTGGTTTCCTGACAAATTATGAAAAAAAAAAAAAAACACATGGAACTTAATAACCCATAAAACAACCAAGGCAGCACAAAAACCTGAAGTGACATAGATTGAGACCTAGACTTCCAAAGATGTTCAAATGTGTAATACTTCTTTACACAACTAAAACAACTAGTGGAGATTTAAAGAAAGGGGTGTACTACTTTTATAAGCCTCCACTTCAACGGCAGCTGCAAATAAGCCTCTAGGTTCAATTTTTTTTTCACTCAAAGAGACAAATTAGGAGACAAAGACTGCCCCTTCTGACTCTATGCCTCCTGTTTGAAAGCACACAAATAGGCACACACACCTACACACACACACCCACACACACCTACACACCCACACACACACACACACACTGGGGACCAGAATCAATGAACAGTAACAAGTTCAGCTCAAAGTCAACCAAAAGAAAGAAAAACAACTTTAAGAAGAAAAGCAAGAGAGAAGAAACAAATAAAGAAGTTGTTCCCTCTGGCTATAAAACAATCACAGTTTTACATTGTGGTTGTCATGGTAACCAGGTGATGCAACTTAGGAGCAGCAGTGTCCTGTAGTTGTCTGTGATCACTGGAGTAAGGGAAAAGAGGAGAGAGAAGGGCAGGTGATATGTGGAGGTTTGAAGTTCTATCAGTAGACTGTATCCTCATCAATATGTTAAGATGTTTAATATATCATCAGCTACTTTATTTGGGTACATCTTGCTAGTACCAGTACCAGTAGTTTCTAAAATACTCAGACCAGCTTGACAGCACCAAAAACTACAGGATGCCATGTTTAAAGTCAATCAATTCTTTTTATATATATATATATATATATATATATATATATATATATATATATATATTTTTTTTTTTTTTTTTTTGATTTACAGTTTTGAATAGTTAGGGGCATGACAGACAGTGCTACAAGCCCATGTGGTGTTGCTACTTGTCAGATTGCCCTAAATACTGCTACAGGTTTGACTGTCTGTCTGTTAGTAGGTTGATCCCAAGTTAGGTTGAGGAGCATATATGGTATGGCTTAAAATGTGCTCCAAAGCCTCCTTTGATAATCACTTGGCTGACATCACATGGCTTCATCCAACTCTTTCCATTAGTGGTCTATCTGCTTCTATGCATTGAGTTGCCACCGAGTAATTTGCAAATAATTGTTGAAGAAATGAGCTGTTGAACTGGTGTACCTCGTAAAAAAGTGTCCAGTACTGAATGTAAGACCTATGACAGTAAAGGTCACTCTGATGTTTGTAAATTCATCTGTCCATCCATTCATCCATCCATCCATCCATCCATCCATCCATGAACTTATCCAGCCTTTCCCAATCCATCCATCCACCCATCCATCCATCCATCCATCTATTAGTCAATCTATCCATCCCTACAATCATCCAATAATCAATCTATCCATCAATCAGTTCATCAATCCATTTGTTTATCTATTAGTCAATCTATCTGTCCATCCATCCATCCATACAACCACCATTAGTCCATCAGAACATCAAAACTGTCCAACAGTGTCAGTCCATTAATCCATCCATCTACCCATTCATCTTTTCACTCATCCAAAAACATGAATTATTTTATATATATATATATAAACAAAATCATGAAATTACTCACTAATGGGACTCCAAAATTTGTTGTGGTGGTATCAAACAGGTTTAATTCTTATTCAATCTTCAATTTGTGTTTTAAGTGTTTGATTCCATCAGCTGTTTATTTTTATATATCTTTACAGAAAAAAAGATTTGTATTTGTCCTTTGTTATTTAGCTAAAACAGACATGTTTTTTTTTGTCCATATCACCCAGCCCCAGAGTGAGAGGGATGAAGAGGAGGAGGAGGATGAAGGCCTTTATTGATTTTCTGTCAGTTTGCCGCTCAGAGAAAAAAAGGAAAGCTGTTTGGTCAAAATGTTCAAATAAAGTCTCTGAGGACTAGTGTGTGTGTGTGTGTGTGTGTGTGTGTGTGCTGGATCACAAACACAAACATCACAGCAGTAAAGCAGCAGAGGAGCGTTTGTGTAATCGGCTGATAAACTTAATTAAACTTTTTTGCAGTTAATTGATTTTCTCATTAAGGTAACCTCAGAAGCCCCGCCCCCTCCATGAGCGTTCCCTAGTGACTCAGTTAAAGTTCTTGTTTACAGTATCACTCCTCTCTCGAAATTAAAAATATAGTAAGAACCACATAAAACAACAGAGACAGTAAATCAAAAATTATTACAAAGTACAATTTAAAAAAATGAAATAGAATTAAGATGATAGGAGTTATTTTGATACAGTTTTGATTTAGAATAAAAATATGAAAGGTTTTAAGAAATGATATTTGAGCTGATTAAATGATAACATAAAATAATACAGGCGTAATAACTTAAGGTTTATTTTGAAGGGGATTCATATTTCTCTGAATTATTAGTGTTTACTAGCACACCAATAAGAAATAAGTTTAATTTTAAATTTGATTGTTGTTTGTTGTTTTAAATAATGCAATGTATTTTTTTTGTTTTACAAAAATCATTAAAGGACAAGAGGCAATGTGGGATAATTTGGTCTGTAATTCTGTTAAAATAGTTTCCACAATTTAAAATAATTTGAAATCAACAATCGCAGTAATGTTTCAGACTTTTTGATATTTCAGTACTTTATGACCATTTGTCCCGAAAACAGTACCTTATTTTGATAATGAGAAGTACTGAAGCTTAGTACTGAATCAATTAAAATACAAGTAAACCATTGTTTCAATTGCACAAAAACATCAGCAAATTGGACAATAAGTTACTGAGCATGTAGTGATTTTGCTGCA
>JBAMNC010001646.1:27500-102751 GCA_037902135.1 Cetoscarus ocellatus | reverse complement strand
GATTTTGCTGTAGTTTTAGTTTATCAAAAACAGAATGGAGAAAATGAGGAAAGGATTATATTATTCAATTATTCATTTCAATATAAATGTCAAAATGCCGAGAGATAGGTCAAAACTCAAAATAGAGGCTTTGTGTCAATTATATTTTTTCTGCAATTATCGGCATTTAAATGGAAATGAATTATTACCTGACATTGTGACTTTTTTTTTTTAATGCATAGAAAAGTCTTCCTTTGCTCAATATTTTTTTCTCATGCTCCCCCTAAAACTCCTTTGCACTAAATAATTCATGATCAGTTTCAGAGCAAAGTCAGATTTTTGATTTGTGAAAGCAAACATGATTATATGCAAGATTTTAAAAATAAAAATTCAAAAAGCTAAAGAAAAAGGGAATGAGAGAGATATGTTTCACTTGCTGAGCTTATAACAAGGACTTTATAGATTCAGTGTTAATACAAGAAATTCCTTTTTGTTTTTTGACAGGGTTTGTTAAGATGTGTTTGAGGCCTGTAAGAGTGAATAGTTTGATTGTAAGCTGTAATTCTGTTTTACAATTTTATTGCCATTCTAAAAATTTAACAAACCAATGATTAATAAACAGCTGAAAATAACAGAGGAAAAGTAGTCTTTTGCCCACCCAGTGTTGGTCAGTCCCCATCATTTCCAAAACAACTGTGAAGAAAAAAAAAGTTCATACTATCCCATCATTACTAGCCTGATCTTCAAATAAACTTACCCCCAAATAAACATAACATTATATACAAACACTTTAACAACATAATCATTTGATACAATTAGTAAAGATAAAAAATAGAAAAACTTGAATCCTAAATTAATAATTGGACAAAACTGCTCAACAAAAGCAAAAGAGAGAACGAGAAAATGGATTAATGACACCAAAGCTTTATCGATGTACCTGCAAGGCAACAGAAATATTATTAAATAAAAAAATCATCAATAATCAGTACTGTCCTAAGAAGTGTACACAGATCATCATTTTGCTTTAACATTTAGTGTAAAGTTTGCTTTTAGTGTCACTGACACTGGATTTTCCGGCGTCTCTTTTAATGACTGCAGTAGTGTAATAGTCCAACAGGGGGAGCTGTGGTTCCATAAATAAACTTCGATTCACTGCAGTGAAACTCCAGAAACTGCAAACTGCTGCAGTTATGGTTGTATTAGCTCATAAACTTTCATTAAATCTATTTCTTATATTTGCCTGTCTCACAGAAGTTTCCTCACAAAACATCTGTTCAGATTAGAAAAGAAAATTAGAAAAAATGTTTTGAACTGATTTTTTTTTTCTGACAATTATCAGCTCATGGTGGCTGTCAATTTAAAGAATTAAAGATTTTCTTTCACATAGCTGCATTTTAAAGGATGTTCATAAAATGTTGCTCATACACATAGGGATAAACAAATAATGCAATATGTAGAAAACTAAGATATCCAGAACCAACTCTATAAAGAAAAAATGACGTGCAGCCCCAAATATCTTTTTTTTCTTTTTACTTTAACCTTAGACAAAGTGCATTTCAATCAAAGTTTTCACTCTCATAAAACATACAACTGAAATTTAATGCTCTAATAAAATGTCATGACTATGTGCTACACAAAAATTCAATCGACATCATGATAAATCTGAGAGGAGTGCAGAATGAAATAAGCTCAAACTTATTTTACTGTCCTTTAAATCTAACAGAGGAGTTTAGTGCTTTTATCATAGAATGATTTACATTTTAGAGAGCAGTTGTAAATGTAAGAGGTTAATGTTGTCTTGTTAGTTGTTAATTTTTGTACTATGTGTGGGTTAAAATATTTTTCAGGTCCTTGCAAAAACAAACCAGAACAATAATACATGAAATAAAATAAATGAGATAAGGTAACATTGAGTCAAAAAAAAAAAATAAAGGACCAGGGGAAAATGAATGAATGTTTTTATGTGACGACGTTTTTGTGGATCAACTTTACTGATCAGGTAAACATATATAAGGAATTTGGCTGTGGTTTACTTTGTACTAAAATGTAGGTGTAAATATTTAAAATAAAAGAAAAAAAATATTTAAAAAGAAACCAATTATCTAACATGAAGAGAAGAAGAGAGAACCAAGAGAGAGGATGAGTAATATACAAGAGCAAGGAGTGCAAGGTCGGTAGTTTAAGCAGTATTTACATTGATGAGATAAATGGATGATATTTACATGACCAGAAATTATGATTCTTAATGAAAGTCAATTATCTTATTTATGTTGGTGTAGGGCAGGAGAGTCCAAATTTTTTTAACCGAAAGTCTCATGCAGAAAAATGTAAGGACAACCAGGCCGGTGCCGGTGGCTGCATGGCTGCACACTTCTCATGTATTGAGGCTCTCGCAAAGTACATGTGGCCTGGGTTGGATTTTTTGCCTGTGGCCTATTTCCTATGTGTCTTCTCCTGCTTCCTCACCTCTTTCAGACCGAAAAAGGACTTATAAAAGAATATCTAGGCCCCTTTGATGTAGCTACTTTAAGTGCATTGTAGTTGGTAAAATAGACCCAATGTAGGTTAAGATATCCTCAAATTCAGGGGGATCTGGTCGGCCCAGGCTACCACTGGACGATCAAGATGCTCTTGTCTCAGACTCAGAACAAAAGCAAACTGCTTAACGCTGACAAACTCTAGAGGAGCTTAGATGGTGCATGGAGAAGACAGGTATGTAATACTTAAATCAGACCTTGAGATGAAGATATTGAAGCAAATAAGGACAACAAATGCTGCTCCAAGATGTTGACATCAGTCTGTCTCCATCAGTGAAGTACAAGCTATATTTTCAAGAGTGGGTCAAATTTCTATTACTTTTGTAACTTGCTACAGGCTACATAAAAGTTCACAGTGATTACTCAGACTATCTGTGACCGTTCAACAGAGCCACAGCCGGAGGGGAAACTGTTCTTGTGTCTGTGGTTTTAGTATCCAGTGTTCTGAAGGCTTTTTGTCTGGGCTGTGAGGAGCCTGCAGTGATGTAACCAACCTGTCTCCAGACCCTGCAGCAGCATTAATCCTGGATGGAGGGCAGACCTTAGCATCCACTGAAGTCTGTCTGTCTTGCTTGGAAGCAGAGCCAGACGTGCAGAGGACGGGTGGTGGCAGTGTGAAGTATGATGAACAACTCCCTCAGCAGGACATGCAGCCTCTGCCGGACCTTTTTAAAGATGGTGTCTATGTGGGATGTCCACTTCAGGTCCAGGAAGACACAGGATGATGACTTTGCTCTCTTGAACTTTGATCAGTTGGTGTGTGTGTGGAAACAAAATCAAAGACACAGCAGTCAGTGATACATCTGCAAAGTTATATTGGGTTCTGTCTCTAGCTGACTCTTTATGGCGTTGAATTGGCTCTCCAGCTCTGCATGACTTGGAGCTAATGAGTTGGGCTTGCATTTCTTCATCTTCCTTTGATATCATGTTGTTGAAAACTCTTTGGGTGACTTAAGGTTAGGTTGGTTTCAGACATCAGAACATTTAAGAACATTTTCGCTCCCGTTACGATCCTTCATAAACATGTTTTCCAAAGTGTAATCGTGCTATCCTCTGTTTAAAACATTAACACTGGTTTGAGGGGTGTATCATATTAACTGAATGTGAATACTTGAGTATCTACAAAGTGCTCTTTGTATTGAGTCCTGTCATAAAATATCAATACTAAGCACTTAAAGTCATCCATCTGCTCCAACAATATGACTTGTAATCCTTAAAAGAATATTGAAAGTAACTTTGAATTTTTTAGTTTGGTCAAAAAGAATGAAAAATCAGGGTAATAAAGATTTCTGATACTTTATTTCCTTTGCATTTAAATTAATATAATTATCAACTCACTCAATATATTGATATGTGGGGTTTCAGTTAATGGGGGAGCTTTTGCTACAATGTATTTTCTTTCTCAAAGATTTTGAATTAAACTTCACAGATTTTCCCTTAATGGTCTGTTTCCTTCTGCTATTCTGAGTGCTTTTTGATTAAAAAAAAAAGCATATTCAGGGAAATCATGTCAGCATTTTAAGAAATTATAATAATAATAACAATAATAACTTTATTTATATAGCACCTTTAAAAAAAGATGTTTACAAAGTGCTTTAACAGATAGAACCCAGTACTCTGGGTACAATAAAATCCGCAATCAGGTCAAACAGAGACCAAAAGAGTCAGAGGAAAAAAGCACAGGGGGTCATTTTAACTAAAGCTACAAAAGGAAGGAAAATAGCGAACTGGTGAGCTGGAAACAGCTGAATTAATTTGCAACGCATACTGAAGAGGAACACTGATGAAGAAAACATTTGGTTTTATGTACAATTACAAGGAGACAGCAAGACAATAAATAGATCATAGATAAAAGGATAAAAATGATTGGTATTGGGATCAGTAACAGTATTCAATAGATTACCGTCAGAAGTTTTAGTACTGCAGTGATTTTAAAAGTTTGGTATGCCTGTCACTACACATCACAAGATGCCATGTCTTCTGTCAGCAGCTAAACTTGATGCCGTTCTTCTTTGTTGTTTTAAATGTTGGGTCACAAACTGCCATCTAATGTGTTGAAAAATAAAGTCTTGTTTATCTATAAATGGAAACCATTATTAGAGGATTTTAGCATATTCTAGCTTAAATAAATGAGCTCAAATATATACAAAATCAGTAAATAATGTATCAGCATAGGCATAAACATCATGTGTCAGGATTTAAAAAGTCTCTGTTGCAGCCCAAACAAAACAAAAGTGAAGTTAGACATAAAACTGTTCTTGATAGATCTTCTTTTTTAGAAGGAGTGCTGTTTTTCAGCTGTCAGTTCATAAAGAGTTTCTCTGATATATGACAGTAAAACATGTTGTGTCATCATTTATTACAGTTTAATGTTTGGATCTAAAAGGAAAGGCTGAAAGAGACGCTTCTCATGTTCAGCCTCAGGATAAACTGTCAGTACTCACACATGCCTGGATTTTAATGCTGACTATAAGTTTTTCTTTCTTTCCTTTTTGAAAAAAAAAAGACTTGTACAGTTTTAATTATGAAAAAACAGAAAAACTGAAATGACATGGTTTTGAACGTGCAATAAGTAAGATTCTCAAACTGAATTGTCACAATGAATTAATAAAATAATGACAGGTATGGATTTTTTGTGCTAGAATGGTTGGATGGAGCTAAGTAAATGTTATAAGAGGGACTGTTCTGCTAGAGATGTTGGATGGTGGAAAGCAAATGTTTTCTGCCATCCATGATTTATTTTTTTTTCTGGTAGAGACAATGGATGTCGTTAAGCAACTGTGTACTCAAAAGAGGGATTGTTCTACTGGATAAGTTGGATGGAGGCAAGTTTTGTCTTCATGAGATTTTTTTTCTACTACAGGAGTTAGATGGTGGAAAGTAAATGTTTTGTCATAAGAGGGATTGTTCTGCTGGAGAAGTTGGATGGTGGAAAGCAAATGCTTTCTGCCATCAGATTTTATTTTGTTCTGCTAGAGGCGTTGGATAGCGTTAAGCAAATGTGTTGTTCACAATGGAGGGATTGTTTTGTGCTAGAGTGTTTGGATAGCTTTGAGCAAGAGTTTTGTCCCTTTTTATAAGAGGGATTGTTCAGCTAGAGGAGTTGGATGGTGGAAAGCAAATGTTTTCTGCCGTCCATGATTTAGTTTGTTCTGCTGGAGTGGTTGGATGGCTTTAAGCAAATGTGTTGTCCTCATAAGATGGATTGTTGTTCAAGGGGAGTTGGATGGTGTAAAGAAATGTTTTGGCCTCCTAAGAGGTATGATTTTATTGTGCTAGAATGGTTGGATGCCGTTAAGCTAATCTTTTTCTTCAGAAGGATTGTTCTGTTGGAGGGGTTGGAAAGTGGAAAGCAAATAATCCTTTTGAAGGCTAAATTTCAATTTGAAAGTTAAACAGTGTATCTGTAACACATCAGGTAAATCATAGGCTGAAATCTATCGATACATCCATCTGTGGATAGAAAACTTATAGAAGTAAATTTAAAAGTTATTTGTTTCACTTCCAGAGAAAAATAAAACAAAACTTATCCAACAGGGAATGTAACCAAGATTGGGAGGGTCCCTGCCAGCCAGGTGATTTTGTCTCATCAAAAAAGCAGGCTAGTCAAATAGGTTTCTTAAAATTACACCAAACAAAACAAATGCAGAAAGCAACAAGAAATCAGTGTTAATGCAATACATTTTCTTGATTAGGACTACCCTTCCAGAAGTCCATAGTGTTCTAGGACTTAAATTTCCCAAGTCCGACTATTCTCATAACTGCAAATTGCCTGTCTATTGTCCCAATATATGACCATTCATTGCACATATCATCATCCCATTTATATGCAGCTGTGCACCTTGTTTCTTTTTTTTAATCATTTTTATCTTGCACATTGTACATATTGTACATCAGGCAAGGACTCCTCTGGCTGTGCTAGATGAGTTTCAGTAGCCAGCTAGCAGTTGTGCTGGAGGATTTAGTTCACGCTACGGCCCATGAAAAGTGTTAAATAAACACTAAAATATCCGTGTAGAGGAACTCTAATGCAGATGTGCAGCGATGTTTACGTCGTCTTCTGTCTGGTATGTTCAGTCTTGATGCTGACTGGCCTCAGGCGAATTCATTTCAGAAGTTGGATATTTTCAACTTCTGCAAAACAAGCGCAGCTCGCATGAATTATGCGTCTTCTTCACTTTCAATATTTTCCGTTGCGCAACAACTCAATTTTGTGTCTTTCGTGAACACTGCTTAAGCATGACAAGTGTAGCTACCGACAGTGCCCACTAGATATTAGCAGATACCATGAACTTAAAAATAAATATTTTACTCTTTTTTTAATTTACTTATTTGACTTTGAATTTGCCCCTCAATGATTAGGAAGGAATGACCCGATTTATGGCATGTCGCAGACAATTTGTCCAAATAATCTTCATGTGTGCCCACATTTCTTGTTTCCAACCAGGTCAAAGCCTTTGTGACTCAAATTGATAAGTCCCCCGGCTGGCCTGCGACTATGCGGTTATACCCTCAGAAGTTGAAGAGAAAAAGCAGGTCAAAAAGATTCACCAACCTGAAGTGACATGCTTTCAAAACTTAAAAAAAAAAAAAAAGTTCAGGGTTCCAAAGTGTTATTCATTGTTTGACCATGTTTGATGAAAGAAGAAAAGCAGGGACATGTTATTCTTGTTTATCATTTTTAATCAACCATACAGGATAAAAAGAGAATACATCACACAATATATTTTCTTTAATAAACAGAAACTTTGTTAAAAAGTAAATCATGCTTTACGACTCTCCACTGATCCTCATCTGCGAGTTTCTGTGTGATCGCAATTCAGTCATTGGGTGTGTGGTCGGTAAAAAAGTTGAAACCATCTTCATGTCTATGGTCTCCTGTTTTTTTTTTTTTTTTAAATCAGTCAAGATTTGAAAATTGTCTCATTTGTTACCAGCCTTACATGATTTTATTCATAAAGAAGAAGAGGACTGCAGCTCACACACACTTAGGTCAAACAGTGTAAAAAGAAGACGGCTTGTCACTTTGACTTCTGGAGAAAATAAAACGGAATCAGTGACACAGAGAGAGGGCAGGCCAGTCCCATATGAAAACCGCTCTCACACGCTCTCTCTTTCTCTCTCTCTCTTGGGGTCGTGTCGTGTCGTCCTAGGACGTCCCATCAGGGGCCTAAGTATGTAAATCTGTTGCCACAGTGACACGCTTAGACAGACAGAAAGCAAAGAGAGTCACAGTCGAGGAGAACAGAAGGAAAATTAAAACACAAAAATCCTTGACAAAAAAAAAAAATCGTGGTCAGAACCTGATTTAAAAAAAGAAAAAAAATGTAAACTTAAATGTCAAATGGATGGTTGGATGAATGTGCAGGTGGCCAGACAGATGTATGGATGGAAAAACTGTCATTCAAGTAGACAGATGAATGAATTGATGAATCAATGGATAATTAGATTAATGGATAAATAATCACTTGATTGATTAATTTGTGGATGGGTAGGTGAATGGACAAATGGCCAGACAAAAGACTGGATGGATAAACTGTCTTTCAAACGGACGAATAGATGGATAAATGGATGAATAGTCCGTTAAATGGTCTGAAGAGCTGGTGGATGGATGGATGAATGAACGCATGAACAAATGGGTGGATGGATAAATTGTCATGTAAGTAGATGGATGAATGAATGGATGAAAAGATGGATAAATATGCCCCTTAAAACTAGTTTAGAATAATTCTTCCCATTCATTTCTCCCCTTTATTAATAAAAATTACCAACACAACGCGACATGTTGATGTGTTGAGCAGAGACAAACTCAATGAAGTTGCAGGACCCATGCAAAAAAATGGTAGACTTGTGGATAGATGGATAAATTGTCAAATGGATGGATAAATAGACAGACAGGTGGATGCTTCAGAGCCCCTCAGGTAAATTCAAGTTTTATCTTTATTTTTGTTTGCAAATCAGCAGACTTCAACAACTGATTCACATTGTTAATAAGGTTCAATAAATATTTGAAATACAAAATAACAAGATCACCAACATGCCACTAAAAAGGATGACATGCAATTTACTGTTGAATGCAATGAATAATAATGATTGAATCTTATTTTTTCTCTTAACAGCTTTGGTGAGGCAGGAGTAAACATAATTTTGACTTTATTTATGTTCTATTATTTCTTAAAGTTGTGCATGCATAAGAAAGGGCTTAAAATATATTCAAAATAATAAAAATGTGTAACAGTAATGCATTTTTAAATGTTAATGAAAATAAATAGACATTGATAAAAGAAAATTACATTACATTTTCAATTATTTGAAGATATTATGGTAATATGTCTGACTATTATTCTCTAACAGCTTCCAGAGTACAAAAATCTTTATAAATACAAATGCAGAACAGCTAATTTTAAAAAGAGCCAAAGCAATATAAAAAAGAGACTCTAATCCAGCTGTGACCTTGTTGTATCATCTCCAGAAACCAAACATCCTTTATATATGTTCTGTATAACAATTAAATATTTATGATCTTGGATATTTCATTCTCATTTTTTTCTGGACATGTTTCCTGCAGATGTTGTACCTTGAAAAGCGATCAGAGCATCCTGAAATTCTCAGAGGGTCCTGGAGAATCCTGGAAGAGTTTTAGAGCCGAGGGACGGAGAAATGAGGAACAAAGAGGGGGCAGGCTGGAGCTGATCCACGCTCTGTTTATCTGCACAACACACACACACACACACACACACACACACACACACACACACAGGGGGGACGCTGGAAACACACTACAACACAAACACACACAGCCTCACTGCCGCTGTGAATAGTTTCAGTTTGAAAGACAACAAATCACAACATAAAACTCTTCGGAGGAATTAAATGTAAATGAATACCAGTGCCCCCTATGGACAGACTGAAAATATCTCATTGATTTGTCCTTTAAATGTGTAACTTAAAGCCTTTATCAGACTGCATGAATTCAGTCAGACTGTGTCCTGGCTGGATTATTAACGACAGATGCTTTAGTAGTGTGACCTGATCTAGACCCCACATACCCAGTCCAACAAGACTGTCACCTTTTTCAGAAGCCAAAATGGACTCAACATTACGGATTGGAGTATCAATATTGATTATCAAAGTATGGTTACTTTCATAAGAACTCTTTTAGTATTGATTATGTAAATACCAAATGAGTATTCTAACAAAATGTAATCTATTAAATTCTCAGCGCTGTTTTCAGTCCCTTTTTTTTCTTGTGTGATGTCCAAAGGCCTTTACAGTACAATATTTTGACATGTTCCCACTGTGTTGTGAATCTTATGTCTGAACCAGACTTTTGTGCACTCCAAGGACAGTGTTCAGTTTACACAGTACCCTGTCTTTTGGATTTAAATGAGACTAAAGACCATCAAGTTGTTTACGCCATTTTAATTTAGCTAAACAGGGGCCTGGTATTGATGTTTTCCCGGGGCCTCCAAATGACTAAAACTGTCTCTGTGTGTGTGTAAGTGTGTTCATCTTAGTCTGTGTGTATGTGTGTGTGTGTGCGTATGTAACCTATTTTTGTTGAATAAACCGTCCGGCTGGTGTTAATCTACATTCAGAAGCAATGGAGCCAAAACATCAGATTATAAACCACTGAGGGAATTCTGCTGCAGGATCATCCTCTGTGTGTCTGTGTGTATGAGTGTGTGTGTGGATGCTGATGAGACGTTTGTCTGCAGCTTTATAACACAAACAAAATCTTTGTAAATAGCTGGATGTAAAGTTATAAACAATGAACAAACTTTATTATTAGCCAGGGAGATGATGTGTATATCATTTTGTTTTGCCATTTAAAATTTGAATTTTTGAATTGATGACATAAATTCAGAGGTTAATTACAAAAACACCAAACTAAAATGAATAAAATGTGTGTGTGTGTGTGTGTTTGTTTGTCTCCAGGGTACTATGCTGTTAATTAAACATTGATGACTTTCCATAATTTCGTGACAATTAGAAAAGCATTGACACACCAGAGAGAAAGGAAATGATGTATTTTCTTCATCACTGTCCAAACATTAGTGACAATCAAGCAGCGGCACATGGCCCAAACCTTAACCAGGAACTTTTGAATTATTTGGCCCCCAGCTAAAGTAAAAGGAAATCATGATTGAACGTAGAATTACAGCCAAACATTTCCATGTCTTTATGAGTTATACACGTGTTGGGCAGTCAAAGTACACTGAGAAATCAAGATGAGGGGCCGGGATGCTTTTGTGGTTGTGTGAATGAACCTCTGTAAGCAAAAGATAAAATGAATGAATGAGTCCAAAATTCAGTCAGTTCAGCCTTGATTGTGACAATTTTGACAAAATTTCTCAAGGAATTCTTGAGATATCATTTACACAAGAACTGCTGTATGTACATGTGTAAACATACCAGGGCTGTGACCTTAGACTTAATATTCAAATGTACGTTCAGGCACTGTACCTGAAAATAAACATTCAAATTGAAATACACAGCTCTGCAGCACACTGGGGTGCCTGGAGCAGTGAACTGCCCAATCCAACAGAGGATGCTCCCGGCACAACCTGAACAGCCATACAATCATTCTGCTAACGACCTCAGAAGATAATGAGTGAAGTCAACTCTTCTTAGGTTTCACCAGGGAGGCCTCCGGAGAAAAAGGAGCCACTGGTTTGAGGTTACGCATTATAAGACGTGAGCTTTTGACTACAAGCTAGCGTGTTGTAGCTGTTTGTCAGGAGATAAAGTAAAATTGAACAAAATAGTTTTGAGAAAAAAACAAACAAACAAAAATAACAGTATCACTAACAAATACTACTAACCTAAAGAAAGGCACTATCAAATTATAAAGTCGCAGGGATGATGTATTTTGTTGGCCAATCTGGAAGGTAGCCTTGCACTGGAAGTTAGACTTGCAAATAAGAAGCATTGTGCTTCATGTGCTGCTGCTCTGTACATTAATCGAATATATATTGAATATTGAGCATTAGGCGACTTTACTACACCACTGTCCAAACAAGTTTGCAATCTTTGGGCAAGTGGGCAAAACTTCCCTCACTTCTTGTCAGATTTAAACACTTGTAAAAAAAACACATCAGCTCATTGTGAGCAAAACATTTGAATTACTTCTCTTTATCAACTTAACTTATATTAGGTGTAAAGCACTTTTTGTTGATCAGCTATGATGACTTTACCTCGAGGGCCCTTGGAGCATAGGTAATTACCTTTGCCTGTTGGTAAACAGGCCCATGTTTGAAATACGATCATTATTCTATTTTATACTCACACAACCACAGCATATTGAGTTTAGGTGTGTGTGTAGATGAAGGTAAACAGATCTGTGCAGGTCAGAGCTCAGCATGTAATGAGAAACTCTTACAGAGCTGTGTGTATGCGAATGTGCGTGTGTGTTTCAGAGGTCAGAGGTTGCCTCCTAATGAAGAAGTTTACTCTCATAAATTAACTGGAAGTTTCCTCCTCATCACTTTAATCAGAGCAGCGTTTGACTCCGCTGAACCCTTTGGTTCAATAATTAATTCACACAAACACACACACACACACACACACACACACACATCGCCGTGTGCTGCAGATCAATAAAACATGTTAAATATCAGAAGAGGTCTGGTTTGTTCACAGCACAGGTCATCGAGGTCACAATGCTATGATTTAATGAGAGGAGAAGAAGAAGAAGAAGAAAAGGTAAATAATGAAACAAAGAGAAAACATTTAACTTCATCTGATTCTTTTGCAGCCTATTTAGATTCTTAAACTCTGTGCCTGTTTTGTGCTCGCATCAGCAGAAAGGCCATAAAGCTTTTAAAAACAAGTATCCTGTGGTTTCATTTACGTATGCACAAAACGGGACCTGAAACTGGCGAACACCAATTTACATGCAAAGTATGTGATCAACAAAAAAAACACGGGACGGTTAAATGTGCACACCTGTGAGCAAACTCTGACCCATGTTTACATACCTTTTAGAGGCAGGGGAAATAGCAACGCATAGAAGTGGTAGACTTCAACTGCTTGTAAACTGATGCCTCTGATGCATTTAATTAAGTAAAATATAAAACTATACTCAATGATCCACATCATCATCAACATTTAAACTTGCAGTTCTATTAACACATGCACTCAATTGGCTATATTGTGCTTCTTATTCCTGAAACATGTAAATATTCACCTAAAATCTCTGCAATATTAATCATCAGTGCTGCTTAACATTTATTCAGCGCATGACCAAACTGAATCTGTGTTTTATGTAGAAACCTGAAAACCAAACGGCGTAAAGAGAAAAAATGGACAAAAGGAAGAAAAGTGATGTGGTTTGCATTGACTGTTTATGGATAAGCGTAGGCGTGTAGAGGGAGGATCAGGATGTTCATCCATGTACACACATTTCCAGGTGGATCAAGATTTATAAAGAGAACGTCTTAATTATTTTGGTCAAACGTCAATTTCAGGCTCTTGGCGCGCGTACATTTTTAGTATTTCTGTCCTTTTCCTCAGTCTCTGAAAAGAATCTGCTTTTGTTTTGGTTAGGCTAAAATATGAGACAGAACTAATTAGTTGAAAGAAAAATACTTAATTTGTCAGAACCAAAGAATAAGACCCAAATGCAGGACTCACAGATGTAGTAAAGGTTCCAAAATGGTTTATGTACAGGCAGTGCCAGTACACAGGCTTCCAGTAAAAGACAGGCAACAGTATCCAGAAACGCAAGGCTAAAGGCAAGGTAAAGAAAATGAACAGTCAAAAACTATCAAGGCAGGATTGTGAAACGAATGATGGAACGAGACATGAGGTACAACGAAGTGGCAACAAGACAGAGACATATTAGGGCTGATTGATAAGTTGCGAGCCTTGTATTGAAGAAGATAAGCAGGGATTTCCCTTTTCAGCTCTACTATACCCTGACTACTTAAGGTTGTATACCCGAAGACTGGTGTCATTTAATCAGTTTATGTCGAAGAGGTAGCACTCTAAAATAAACAAGGCAAGTGACTTTTGCAAAATGGACAAAATGCCCCTGTTCACAAGTCTGTCATTGCCATGGCTGCCATTAAAGATTGTGGCTTTGAATTGATTGAGCATCCACCTTATTCGCCTGATCTCGCTCCATCAGACTTTCATCTATTTTCAAAACTAAAAAAAGGCCATTTCCGGTACCCACTTTCAGTCAGATGATGACGTCATACATGCAGTGGAGGATTTTCTGAACAGTCAAGAAAAGGACTTCTTTAAAAGTGGCACTGAGGCCCTTAAACATCGCTGGCAAAAGTGTATAGATACTGAAGGAGATTATGTTGAAAAATAATGCAATGTGTCTGCCAAAAGTCAAACCCTTAAATATGAGGCTTACAACTTATCAATCAGACCTCGTACATTTAAATACATCAGGTTATGGGGAGTGATGAGACACAGCTGGGGAGGAGACTATCAGGAGCAGGTGAGCACAAGATGGGGGCAGGGGGGGAACAACCTGAGACAGAGACAAGGGCGAGTGATTTCAAAATAAAACGGGAAACACAAGGAGAAATGAAAGGTTACAAAACCAAAGTGCAGAAAAGACACCAACATGTTCAAAGTTTGGACTTCAGTTAACAAATTTCCTCCTGATTTAATCTCACCTGTAGGATTTGATGTGGCTCAGGAAATATTGGGATACCAATGAGAAAATAGCAGTCCCAGAGAGCCAATATTTTTGGGAAACAAGTGATTTGGATAAAAAGAAAAATGCAGGAAATCTCCTGTAAAACATGATGGTAACATTGGGAAAGAGTGAGGCTGGCACACAGCACACAATGCCCACCCAGGTTCAGTTTTACTTTACGGAGCTAACACAACTCATCTTGACTATCATCCAACCATCCATCCATCCAGCTTCTATCTTATCCATCCATCCCTCCACCCATCCCTTCATTTACTTCTGTTTGTCTATCTGTTAAGCCGTTTCTCCCTCCATCCATTCAACCTTCCACCCATTCATCCATCTGTGCACCTCTTCATTTATCTTTCTGTCCATGTATCAGTCCACTCATTTCATCATCAATCTACCCATCCATCCATTCTTCTATACACCTGTTCTATCATTACATTACTTGTTCAGTCAAAACATACAACAGCCTCTCTGTCAGTCCATCTAAACCCCATTGTAACTGCAGCAGCAGCCGTGGCAGGATCCTAGCGTTGGCCGCTAACACATCATCTCTCTGTGTGATCCTGCTGAGATGAAGGAGGGAGCATCAATGGTTCTCCTCCTCCTCCTTTAAACTTCACACAGTTACATCTTCTGCCTCTCTCAGGTGGGTCATTACATCCATTAAATCAGCTGATCAGAGAAAGAGGGAGGGAGGCTGAGGGTGAACGAGGAGATGAAGAGCGTCAGATCAGTCAGGAGGGTTTCTCCCTCTCTGTGTGAGGGTTCTTTTCAGGAGCTTGTTAAAGACACTTGAGGTCTTTAACAAGGGTTTCCAGACTCTCTGATCCCCCCCACACACACTGAGCAGCTTGTTAACTGATCACATGATCCACTGATACACTAGCACCTGAACTAAGACTAAGAACTTAGGACCCCATTCACAAGACCAGGGGTCAGTGATTTCAGGCTTGTTACAACCGATCATTTATCTAGAAAATCCTCTCTGTTTCTGATCATGAATATCCAACATTTTTGATAAATGTTTGGCTAAATCAGGAAGAAACTACAATGAGACACTTTGAGTTCTTCCGAATTGATCTATTTGACCCTCATTATAATCTGAAACACTTTAAAACTCTCTTCTTCTTTCCTTCTTCTTTATGCATGAATAATATTGTCTGTTTCCGTGGTTAATGAAGAGCGTTTCTCCTCGTCTGAGCGTGGATTACAATTCTGATCACATTATGTCCACGAATAATGAAAGTAATGATGACGGTAAATGTTTAAATTTTTAACGATGACACCTTCACTTTAATGTTTTATTCACATTTTTTTTCTTTGATTCAAACCCTCACACTGTTGCTGTTCAGAGATAAGAAAGAAGAACTTCTTGCTCTGCTCACACTTCTAATTATATACATCATGTTTGTTACTCTTCCATCCAGGTCACTTTATACAATATATATACTTTATTTGATTAAAATTATAGAATTATTCATGTAACTTTTAACGTTTTTGTGTTTTATGTGTTTTTTTTTCTTTTTTTTTGGTCTGTGATGGCTCAGTTTTGCCCATTCTATTCTGATGAAGATGATACCAGAATTCTTTGAGGGATTTTCTTCAAACTATGTGTAAATGTCCTCTCTGGCCCAAGGATGGAGTCATTAAATCAGGGGCTTGCAAACTTTTTTTTTTATGTAAGGATGACTGGTGAAAACAATCACTTTAATAATTTATAGAATCAATTGCTTGGGGAGCAGAAGAACATGACACATTTTATTAAACTCATGACTGTTCTGAAAGTCCGTTCCTAGACCAGTTACCCTTCCTTCTCCCTCCCATAAGGTTTCATTTTGACAGCCAATAGTGCAGAACTCATTATCACAGCGTCCAGTAGCCTTCCTGTCCCCTTAGATCTGAGCATCTCCAAAGGGGAGGGAAAAGAGCTGCATCTGATCCTATACAGAGATTATGTTTTTCTTTTTTTTTTAATTCAACTTAAAACAAATCCTCTCATAACAGATGCCCAAGACTTGATGCAAAAAGTCAAACACAGCAAGACATGGGACCTTTAAAAACCTTGAAAAAAAATTGATCCCCTGTCCCTGTAACATCCTCAAGTTATCATTGGTTGTCCACTTGATCAAACTGCCACAAGAGCAGCATCCATGCTAATCTCTTCACAAGCTGCCATTTTTTACAGTCTTAAAGTTTCCACACTCTTTCAGCAAACTGTATCAAAAGCTTGATTCTGGTGTTGAAATTCCCTGATTGTGAATTAGTAGATCAGCTTGAAGCTTTGTAAATGGATTGTCCTGATGACGGACATGGAATCTGGGGAAAACAGGATCCTGGCCTCTAACTGGCTGACACCTGTCAGTGTATTTCAACCTTTTAAACATTGCTTGCATTAAAGTCAAAGGTTATAAGTTTAAAGACATGATTTGAAATCATCATTTGCCCCCCTCGCATGTGGTGTCCCCCCAGGTCTCCATTCTGGGACTAATTTTTTTTTTTTCTTTGTAACTATTGCCACTTACCTTTTAAAAAGCATGATGTTTCACACCATCTATATGCAGATGATGCACACATCTACCCTCTTTTATAGACTGATGATGGCAGCTCTCTTATGAAGTGCATCAGTGTACACTGACCTTTACAAAATTAAACAAAACCTAAACAGAGGTTATTGTGTTTTGCCCCAGAGGACCTGATGAAGTCCCTTATACAGACCTGATCTCTTTGAAGCCTTAGCTTAAACCCACTGTCAATAATTTTGGTATGAATCTTGACAGTGATTTTAAATTGGATTGACAGATAAACTAAGAAGTGGGAACATATCACCCCCATCCTGGCCTCCCTCCATTAACTTTAGAAGTCATTTTAAGATTTTATTGTTAGTTTTAAAATATTTAAATTTTTTGCACCTTGTTACATCTTTGATCTTTAAGAAGTCTACGCCCTGTTGAGATGTTTAAGGTCTGCAGAGCAACTTCTCCTTGTTGTCCCTGAGGCCAGGTGAAAAACTCAAAGGCTTTTTCTGTGGTGAGCCCTGAATAATGACATACCTCTTGAAATTTTATTGTCCCCCATCTTACCTCCTTTTAAATATTGTCTTAAAACTTACTTTTACTTGCTTTTATCCCAGCATGAGAGCTGTTTGGGATCTGTTTTTATTTCATGTATTTATTCTCTTAATATGGATTTAATTTAACACATTTTTATTTATGGGTTTTATATATTTTTACATTTAATGAGTATAATATGTTTTTGTCATTGGTTTTATTCTATTTTATTTTATTTTATGTTTAAAGTTACTCTGAATTGAATATAACCTCTTAGTCAAAGATAAAGCCACAAAGAAACAGAAACAGTAGTCATATTCTAACTAAAATATCCCTACGTGTTGTCAAAGTCTGAAACAGACAGTGGGTCAGAGGGAGTCTTTGGGGCTTTTAAATCTGAGCAGTTAAAGATGAATTATGATTGACAGCCCCCTCCTTCCACCTGTGCAGAGTCGCTGATGTGGTTACAGCAGGTGACGTCGTTAAAAAGAGAGAGAGAGCGCAGTAACAGTTTTATTGGCCAGGCTCCGTCTGTCTGTCCATCTTAATGAGCTGTCATTATTAGCTCATTAACTCGTTAAGGTGGGAGGGGTCATTAACGAGACAAACTGACCAGCCTCCGGACACACCCGCTCTCACACTCACACACACTCCCCACTCTCTCTCAGCAGGTGTGTTATGACCAGCTCACATTAAAACTTCATTTTTCTCTTTATGGATCTTGTTATGGTCTTCAGAGTGCCACACACGCACGCGCAGGTATAATGTGTTTTTTTTTATTCCCATCATAAGTTTTTATTCAGTCTCTGTTGCTGTCGACCTTTAGGACAAACTGACAGATTTAAAGAGACGAGATGACAAGAAGAACTCACACAGGCTAACTTTTTGGGGCCCTCCACATCCCTGGCCATTTTTCTGGTACTTTCGTGGTAAATCTCAAATGCAGTTGCTCACCACAAATCTTAAGTCAGACATTTATCCAGAAAGCTATTAAGAAATCAAAAGTGCTAAAATGCAAACTCACTTCCGTGTTTTTGGACTTATTCCTGCACCAATAAATTTTCAGGAGGGCTGCAAACCTACACTGTATTTTGCAGAGCAGATTAACAAAGCAAGAATTTAGACATGGACTGCACAGACCATTCAGATTAGTTCAAAATAAAACACCATATATAGGAAGATGATCATTTATCCCATTATTTCATCATGATTAAACAAAACAAAGTGTATGCCATGTTATGGTTAGATAATGTAACTGTGCACAGGCCTGGTTGGTCATGGAGCACTGATCTCAAAGGGGGAGCAGAACAGAAAGTAACTGAAGCTAACATGTATGGAGTATTTTTAATGTTTCTGATTGGAATGAAACTGATAGCCTCTCACTTCCCAGAAACAGAAAAAAAAATGTTTTCTAAGCTTGATGAACCACAGCTAAGTTAATAAGTAGGGTCAAACAAGATATATTTTTTATACTAATTCAACACATTTTTTGATATGATCCTGTGAACTCAGACAGACTGTTGTATTCCAAAGGGTCATACTTGAATTTTAATGGATAAATATTTAATTGCCAGCTTTTGTGAGGACAGCCCCTTCTTTATTTTGAAGCATCCTTTAGTCTAATGTCAAGACACCATTTTGAGTCTTTATCAGAATCGTTTTGTCCATTTTGTTACCATTTTAAAACATCAGGCTTCCACTGAACTGCTGTTTGAAGATTTATTTCATATTTGGGGGTCACAATTTCCTCTGATGAAGATTTTCACCTTTATATTCACTTTTAATTGATCAACTCATCATCAGACAGACCATCAGCCAATCAGGGAGGGTTCAAGTCTGCAAACACACACACACATACCCACACACCCACACACACATGCACTCACACTGATCAGAGTCAACCTTAGAGGGAATATGTGATATTTCCTAGAATGCTCCGGGGTGCTCCCGTTCTCTAAACTCTGAGCTCTCTGATTGATCTGAACAGCTTCCAATCATCAATCACGCACACAGATGTCCAGTGTGTGTTTGAAGCAGCTTTTAGGTCTGCTGGGAAATCTCTTAAAGGGAAAGTTCACTTTTTAATCATTAAAAAAAAGTTTTACAAAAGACAAAAATATCTAAAGCTAAAAAATATATATTTTTTTTCTCTCCTCAGAGTAGTGAAACATGGAGTCAAAGATCTCAGAGCTGTCTGCAGCTGTATGAATCTGATTTAGTCTTCATCTCACTCAGAGTCCCTTTGTCCTGTCCTCTCAGGTCCTTGAAGGGATAGGTCAGTATTTTTGAAGATGGGTTGTATAAGGTACTTGAAAAGTCAGTGAAGTGATTGAAAGGTCTCCTAGGCCCCCCCTCTAAAGAGAACAAGCCTAGACAACCATAAACAGAGTCCTGTTTAGAGCATGTGAGCGGAGTGGAGCGATGAGATTTCTGCTCCTCGTGCACAGAGCTGTTCCTTGCTCCCGCTCGTCCACAGGATGCACGCTGCTCCGCTAATTATCGCTCCACCTTCCACACAAACATCTACGCGCTCCATTCAAATCGCTCACCGCTCACTCTACAAAAAAAAAAAAAAAAAAGTGACCTGCACTGAGGTCTGAGAGCTTTTGCGCTGTCCATGGTGCTGATCCGGTCCATTTGTCAGGTTCAGCACTGCAGACAGCGCAGCATTATGTCTCATTTCACAACCGTCTGTGTGACTGCAGCAGCGGTTGGAGGAAATTCTCTGAGTCACTAGCAAACCCGACTGGGTGCATTTCAAATGCATGAAATTGTTTTCGTGAAGCATCCCATGTTGGTTCAGCTGCGTCTGCAGAAAGACAGACAGCTAGCATGTCAGACTGGACTTTCTGCCTGAGCAATCTGAGAAATTTGAGATGCCTGCACAGTGTTGACATACTAATATAAGCCCCATCTTAATTTTTTAAAAACATCAGTATTTGCCAGTGTCTTAAACCGAGAGGATGGTAATAGCAGATTAACTGTGACAGCGCCATCATTGCCACTGTGAGAGGATTTACAGAAGTTTCCTTTTTCTTCATCTTGTAAAATGTCGGGATTATTGACAAGATTATCGTCATCTGTTTGTCTCACAGGAATAGTACAATTTAATGACCTCTCAGCCAGTGTAAATTTTGTTGACTAAATATTTTCGTTGTAGTTTTTGTCAACAACCTTATTTCCCCCAACGAAAACTAGACTATAACTAAACTATATAAAACAAGTGCACATGGACAAAAACTAAAACTAAATTAAGTGGCATTTTCTTCAACAAATAAAAATTAAACTAAATGGTTGACAGAGACTAAATCCAATCAGACCTACTTTGGTTCAATCCCAGTCTTTATTTGTATAGCGCCAATTCATAACAAGTGTTATCTCGAGACACTTTTGGTTGTGTGGAAAGGTTGGACGAGTTAAGAGGGACATCCAATCACAACTGCCTTAGCTTCATAGTAGCAGGATCCAACTGTAAAACATGACTTCAGAAATTCAAGGAAACATAAACAATGCCTTGCACTTTACACTTCATATTTTAATGGACTAGATTTACAGTAGATTTCATCGACTAAAATGATGTGAAATTTCATCATCGAAAACTAGACTAAAATTATAACAATTTAGATGACTAAATTATGACTAAAACTAAAAGATATTTTAGGTAAAAGACTGTAACTAAAACTAAAATTAACACTGCTCTCAGTATCCTTTTTGAAGTACTTTGTAAATTCCATGCTCAAGTTGTCAACATCCAATTTCTGACCAAAAACAGTGTGATTGGCATTGAATTATACACAGATGCATGCTGGGTGAGACATGCTTCAAACACATGGTGTGAGCTGTACTGGAGCAAAATTGGAGCGGGATGGAGCAAAAGATAAGGTGACGCTCCAGCTTTTTTTAAAAAAACGCTCTGCACTCTGGCCAAAGTCCTTCCGCTCACGCTCCCCGCTCACTCCTGATCAGCTCCGCTCACATGCTCTGATACTGGTACAGTTATTTTACATAGCTGCGTGAGTTTTACGGGCCATGAAACTATGTTGGGTTGAATGATTGGGCAAATGTTAGATTGCTTCATTTTTCATTCATCCATCATCAATCATCAATAACACATATCCTTTGAGAGGGGCTGGAGCCTATCACAGCTGACATTGGGTAAGAGGCGGGGTAGACCCTGAACCAGTCATCAAGTGATCACATGACCACTTACAGATGCGGACAACCATTCACACTCTAACCTCAGGGAAATTTAGAGTCACTAATTCACCAAACAAGCCTTTTTTTTTTTTTTTTTTTTGGGTGGGTGGGTGGGTGCGGGGCACACAGGCACAGAAAGACCATCCATTTTAAATACCAGATAAAAATGACAAATACTTAAAAATGCATAAAAAAACATTTTATTAACATGAAAAACAGAACCGCAGATAAATAATCAATTAAATAAAACAATTAAATAATCAGAAATGGGGTGCCTGGGCTGAAATGAGCGTGGTCCGTCGTTCAGGATCATCTATATTAATCACTTTGTTTATTCACTCATCTATTAATCATTTTTTATTTATTCATTCATCTATCTATTTTTCTTTATTCATCATTTTTACCTCCGCCAAGGAGGTTATGTTTTTGCCTGTCTGTTTGTCTGTCTGTTTGTGTTCAAAATAACTTGAAAAGTTCTGAACGGATTTGGATGAAATTTTCAAGAATTGTCGGAAATGGGATATGGAAGAACTAATTAAATTTTGGAGCTGATCCGGATCACTGTCTGGATCCAGGAATTTTTTAAAGGATTCTTTAACATTGCCAGATAGGACCATTTTCGCAAAAGTGGACCGAAGCTGCTTGGCACAGGTCTGCGCTCTCTGAGTGCTTTTCTAGTCTGTTCATTTTTTTATTCAACTAACTATCTATCTATCTATCTATCTATCTATCTATCTATCTATCTATCTATCTATCTATCTATCTATCTATCTATCTATCTATCTATTCAGTGGTGTAGTCTGGTTTATTCTAGTGAGTATACTCTGACATACTCTGATGGATGTTTGTCCGCCTAGGGCCTCCATACACTGAAGACATTTTTGCCACAGTTTTACAAGATTTATACACCATCCACTGAAAACAGTTCAGAGACCCACTTATGGGCCTCCACTCAAAGGTTGAGGAACCGCTGCACTAGTAGATTGTATTTGAAGCTTGATCCTTCAAAAATTGTTCTTATATCATGGAGAATACGTGATGCAGGATACCTCAGGATAAATTTATCATTTAGAAAACAGTGAGTGAGTGAAAACAAGAGCTGGACTGCTGAAGAATGTAGAGTTTTGATTCATCAAAAGTCTGTCTCGTCATTTTTTAAGTCTTTGTGTTCACTTCAACTGTGCACGAGCTATCAAGACACCGTTTGAATGATAAAATCACACAAAGTGACTGATGATCCCTCACTGTCCCTGCGATGCGCGTCTATCTGCGTCTTTACGCTCACTGGCACACGGAGGAACGTGTGGGCGCAGGGGATTTCATGTTCACATGTACATCACATGTACATCGGATGAAAATCCCTCTTCTTCTTCAGCTTTTCCTTCCTTTCTCTGCTTTGTGTGAAAGCGTTACTTAAATCAGTGAATGTTTCATCCATGTTATGCGCTGTTTAACTGAAGGCAGCGTTTGTTTTGTTGAATATTTTTACGTGAATGATCAGACTTTGTGAGGGAGAGAATGGATGGCTCGCGCAGCGTGCAGCGTAAATAGTCAGATGACAGGACGGAGAAGTGTCAGAGAGGAGAAATACATTTTAATGAATGTAATGAAACGATAGCTACGCATTAGACTCTAATCTTGTGCAAATAAAAGTTAGCTTTTTTATCTGATAAAAAGAATGCCTGTTAAACGCCCTTTTGATTAAAATGAAAATCAAATAATGGATTTTTTAATCTGCTCTTGAATTTATGAGTGGGGATCCTGTCGGCATGACGGGGGTGTCCATTGCAATGGCGGGGCGCCATCCCAACTAAACTATAGGGGAAACACTGGATGCGCAGAACAGCAAGCGGGGTCACAGTGAGGGCTCTCCCAACTGCCCGACGCTGTCTGCCTGCTGCGCTGCCTGCAGAGTGTGCACGGCGGGCGCTGCGCGCACCATAGTATCAATACCATGGTAAATTAGTATCATATCCGGATACAGTGTTTGAGTATCAATATTTTTGACAACCATAGTTTATTGTTCTTAATTTGGATGAATTTCACATATTTGAGGGATAAAGCTGTGTCCAAGTGGTAATATCTTCCTGGGTCATGCCGAGAGCCACTTGCAAAGCACTCTGTGAGTGGTTGCAGCAAGAGGTTAGGAGACTTTACAACTTTAAAGCCACTGTTCTCTCTCAAAAGGCAAATCCATTCCAAAAACAAGAACAGTGGTGTACTGATGTGTGACCATGCCATATGGATTAAAGCAGCAAACCAAACATGTCAGTCAGGGATGTGTGCGCATTTCCTGTGTATAGAGGCAGAGATAAGCATCAAAATCTAGACATTTAAAGAAAAAATCACCTTGGACAGATGAACAGTCTTTTTGTTTGTCTGAGGCTAATTGCATCTCTCTGATTGGTGTCTTGATTTCTTACTATTGGTTCCACTTTTTGAATAGTATTCTCAGTGATGCCAGCTCAGTGGAAAGAAGATTATTGTCCAGTTAGAGCTACTGAAATGATGGTGAAATAGCCGCTGTTTACTTCTTGTATGTACTGTGTTCGCTGCTGCTCTGCTCTGGCTCAGCAGCATATTAAGGCGACCGCCCTCAAAACCAGCCGTTCTGAACATAGGGGTTATGTGAGCATGGAAAGAATGCACTTGTGCTTTATTCATAGGCTTTTTGGACCAAAGCATGTTACCAAAGTTTCATGAAGACATCAAGGATCCATGTTAAATTGCAGAAAAGGAGCAAAATATGGCACCTTGTAAACTTTTTCCCATTCTGTAAAAGTAGCAAAGCAACAGCAAAAGCTCCATATTGCTCAAATCCATTTTCCGCACCAGATTTATTTGATTGCCAGTATGCACCAGCAGCCCTGCCCCACAGGCTTTCCCAGATGGCACACCATTATTATAACGTAACAAAACCAGTAATGTTCAAAGGAGTAATCACAACAAAACTCAGACATTGAAAGCTTTAAGAAAAAAGGCCCACAGAAAAGGGAAAGGAGCTCAGCTTGCACAGGGAGCTTGGAGAAAAGACTGTTCCTCCTCATGATATGAGGCACACTGAACTTCTTCTGTCCTGTGATGGTGATCCTCCTTGGCACCCTCATATGGAATTATTCTCCTCGTCAGACTTGTAGGGGATGACAGGGGGAAACAAAAGTAAGAAAAATTTCAGGTTTTAGAATATTTGGAGATGAAGAACCTGCTGGTAGAAAGGCTGGACCCTCGTAAAATGTACAAAAATGAGTGGACGCATTCAGCTCTGATTCTGTTTAATAAAGCGAAGAGTATGAACACAGCTGCTGTTTCTTTTTCTGAGTCCATCCCCTAAGGAAACGAGGATGAGAATCTAAAGAGTCAGAAACATTTTAAAACATGACAAGTGTGTGTATGTGTGTACGTGTGTGTGTGAGTGTGTGTGTTTCCCCTCGGCAATAGCAGCTAATCTTCTCTGATGACCGCTGGGACCAACATGATCGTCACATCATCAGACACACACACACACACACACACACACACACACCCACACACATACACTTTCTCCTCAGTAATTAGTAGTCCTGTGTTCTTCCTGCCGAGCTGTTCCTGTCCTCTCCCAGCTGCCAATCACAGCGATTCCCCGAGTAATTCAACAGCCAATCGGATGCAGGGAGAGACAACAGTGAGAGAGCCTGAAGGTACAAACAGACAGATAGACAGGCAGGGAGTTTGAATCACTTGTCTGAATGTTTGTGCATTAACTGTCTGATTATTAATATAAAGCACAGAGCAGCTCATTTAGAGCCATCATCACCCTCATGAAGCTAAGATACAGTTAATACAGTCTTTGTAGTGTTGCGCTTATTATTAAAGGGGACACCAATTTCTCCAACAGCAGATTCAGATCAGAGGCATGTTGACCAATTTGGCAGGCATGTTACTGCAGTCGTGAGCACTGCTTCGACATCACGTTACAGTTGCTGAGAATATGTAGAATAGAAGCCTTACCTATTTTTTTTACTGTGAGCCGAGGGTCTATAGGGGGCCATATTACCCCCTTCTTTTACGAAGATAAAGATATGATCTAAAGATATGGCTGTTGTTGAAACAACCCTCTCCATACTGCATCTGACTGCATACTGTGTTTGGTAGTAATATGCAGTTGACTGCCAAATGTCTGTTTTTAATAGGATACTACAACTGCAGTTCTTCTTTTTCTTCTTTTCATTTTCTGGGAGGTGGCAAATATTGCATAAAGCTCATTTCTGCCACCTAATGGGCTAAAGGCTGGGTCAGAGCAACTATTTCTACAAGACAAAAACTATATTCAAAAAATAGTATATTTTATTCCTTCTCTCCAATCCTATAATCAAGCTTATTTCTGTCTCTGGTCATAAAAATAAAAGTAAATGGTAGCTTAGGTAATAGCCAGTGCCGCTAAATTAACATTCATTAAAGGACTAAAAGAAGTGTAATGAGTGATTTATTTGGTTTGTCATGATGTTCACAGCTAAACAGCTGAACATACACATAAGAGATGTGCAACATCCTAAATACTCAGACAAATTAAAATTTCCTGAGATTGGTTCGCTGTATTATTATATATACTTAATAGAATCAATGCTAATGCTAATATTCTAAGGCTGGCTGTCCGTCATTTTGAGCTCTGACCTGTTGGTGGTTTGCATCGTGGGTAACAGTATGTGAGTCCTGTACATACAGCAAATTTTTCCCAAAGTAGTATGACATCTGGTATTTTTGGCAAATTTCAGATTTTGCCAAAGTGGTTGCATACTACATTTT
Organism: Cetoscarus ocellatus; assembly: GCA_037902135.1. Classification (NCBI taxonomy): domain Eukaryota; kingdom Metazoa; phylum Chordata; class Actinopteri; order Labriformes; family Labridae; genus Cetoscarus; species Cetoscarus ocellatus. The sequence goes on along the minus strand of JBAMNC010001646.1, from coordinate 76,544 downwards.
GGCAAATTTGTACGTACTGCTACTGCTGTATAGTATGCAGTTACAAAAATGGGGATTGTCACAGACAGGATAAACACAGTATGATCATACTTCCGGTTTGTTTTTTGGTCAAAGTTAGGAGGAACTCACCAATGTTTGCACAGAATTCTATTACCCTGGATCAAAGAGCTCAATGTGCAGAAAAATGAAGTATAATGAGAAACCCAGAGCACTCCTGCAAATACTCTCGCCTTCATACAAACTTCTTTTTAAAGTTGTTTTGGCTCTTGAATGTAAATTTATGCATTACTCTTTAAGTATAACTGTTGATTTCCGATAAGCCAAACCCCTGTAACATGTAAAGCAGAAGCCCAAATACAACCCAGAAATTGAACAATTCAAGTGAAAAAACAACACAAATATGTTTATTTATCAAACATTTATTAATTAGATCCTAACTTTTCGCCCTTTCCTAATTCTGAGCCTATTCACTGTCTAGTCCTCAAAATAAATACAGAAGACCCGAAACTAATTCTAAAAACGAGATAATTGTTATAAAAAAGAAGAGCACAGACGGACATTTAAAGTATTTCTTTTTTGGTACTATAGAGGATTCACCTTGCAGTGCAGCTGGGTTCACCCAATTCAGGGTCTACAATCAGGCAGAGCTATCTGGCAAGTTTTCAGCTGGAACTATTGAGCTTGGTCTGCAGAGGCACTGACTAACCAGCATCCTTTGAGGAAAACTCTGCAGGAGGTACAAGCGTGATGACAGCAAGAGGCAGCTGCAAGCCTGAACAAAAAGCTGCTTGTGAAGAGATTACTATGGATGCTGATTTAGTGGTAGTTTTATCAAAACTGGAAATTTCTTCTTTAAATAAGGAACAAAGATCAACATTATAAAAAGCAAAGTTAGTTTCACTCTCTCCCAACAGGTTTCTGCAAAAGCTTTATCTACAAACTGACTCACACTATATTATTCTACTCCTCAGTAGCAGCACCCTCCTACTACTTCAACTGAAAGGCCCGTAATGAACGTGTTTGAGAGAATGATCATCCAATCACTTTCTGCATGTTTTTGTAAGGTTCTGCCCCCCAAACACTTTCTATAGGCTGTTGTACCAGTGAACGATATCCCGTGAATATTTTAAATTGTCTATATGGCATGTTTAGTTTGCAAAGGATGCTTCAGGTGCAAATAGTCTTGTTGAAAATAGCCAAAAAAAATGTCTATTGACATGACCAAATCCTGCCTGTAAAGCAAATTTCATGTGGTTTACTCCTCCATCTTCTATGCCATGTGTTGTGTTTTAATCTTATTGGCCCTTAATCAATGTGAGGACAGAACATTTGTCCGATCACCTGAAAGTTTCTGCCATTCCTAACACTGTCTATGGGCTGTTGTCTTTATGGAAACCAAACATAGTCCAAGGATATGTGAAGCAGTTCTAATTGCGTGCCAAATAAAGTCATATACTTTTACAACTCACAACCAGCGAGCATGGTTTATGTGTTCAATGTTTGTTCTGATGGTTGGAAAAGACCTGAGTGCTCACACTGTACCTGTAAAATTAGGGAATTAATGAGTGAGACACATTTGCAAACCTAGGTTTCTACTTTTCTACAGGAAAAATAGAATCAGGAATGAAATACAGGAATGGGGGGTTGAAACACAAGTAAGATGGCTACAAGCCAATAACATTGTTTGATTTTATTTCTAAAAGGCTCAACTAAACCAATGCTGCCATGCAGTTGAATTCAAAGTTAACACTTTAGGAGGTTTATATACACACACAAAAATAACCTGTTGGTGTTTTTAGAGAACTTTAGAAACTACGATAGAAGTTCCAGCTTATTCACAACCTTCTTGAAGCTACTAGAGAACCTCAAACAAATCACACACAAGAATCAAAAGTGCTTAAGCAGACTCATCACACTTGAAACATTAACCAAAAAACACAGAGAAGCTCTCAAAGCCTCTGATGGCAATATAATGAGTCAGTGCAGACTGCTACAAATCAGGAGCACCTATAAGCTCACCACACCTGAGCTCAATAAGGCAAATCAAGTGACACACACACCTGGCACTGCCAATCTGTGACACATAGACACACACAACTGAAACTGCAGTGATATGATGTCTTTTCACACCATATGTGAGTTACCAGTGTGATTTATCTCACACACGAAACATTTACAAAGGTCAATAATGTTTCATCCTTCATATCAGCACAGTATGCATGCAAATCATAAAAAATGCCTCAGCGTCATCTGAAATTCCATGTATATTTTCTTCCTTGTTCATGGATGTCCTGTTACAAGGAGAGAACATGTATCACATGGTCATTTATGCCATCTGACATCTCATAAAGAAAGAAAGCACATAGTTGCTCCCACTGTGTGGATGGATGTCTCCAAATTCTTGATCCTCTCTTTTGGATTAAAAAAACAAACAAACAAAATACAACATTTTTTATTCAAAAGCATTATTGCAGTTGTCTTTGTTCATTTCATATGCTACAAATTTACCTTCAGCTAAAGGAAAGAGGATATGGAAATCCAAAGTTTGTGAGTTGTGCCATTGAAAATGTCAGTCCACTATTGTGTTTTCATAACAATACAAAGCAGATCTGTTACAAGCAGGTGGAAGTCATTATATTTCGTCTGAAGTGAGTTTCTTACATTTGAGTCAAAACCAAATAAACCTCATCAACAAACATCTTATCCAAATGTGAGCTTCAGATATTAAAAGACACATATAACAAAAGAAAGAAAAGTTAGTTTCTGAAGTTTCTCTCAGAGAAGTCTTTAAAAAAGAGGGGGTTTTTCATTTTGAAACTTGAGCTCTAAGTGATGCTTCCCCTCAATACTTCATATTGGTATAGACAGGAAAGAAGGTTAGCTAACAAGCTAACAGCCCAGAGATCATTTACACTCTTAAAAACATACAATTAAAAAATTATCATTTAAGTGTGTCTGTAAACACAGTGAAAGCTTGTTAGCACATGTTGATGCTAACGAGCAGATATTGGTTCTGCCTCTATTACTGAGTAATTAAATCATTAGAGTGACATTCAGCCGTTAGTCTCAAGGCCACCTCCTCCTCCCAGCTAACGAGCTCTTACTGTAAACTCATTAGATGTGAATCAACAAGGCTAACGAGCTAACACGCAAACACAGCATAGTTAAACAGGGAGGTGTTATTTTAACACAGAGACTGAAAGAAGAAGAGAGCAGAAATAAAGGGCAGAGAAGAAGAATGAGCTGCTGAAACGAAAGACCTTTAAACGTGGATGCAGCCGCAGGGATGTCATTCATTGCTGAAAAATTATAAAGCCCAACAATGGCAGCTGCCATTTTGGAAATGCTGATTCAAATGAATTTAAATTAAACCTGTAAAACCGAGTTTGTATGTTCTCCCTATGCAAAAACATGCTTGTTAGATTAATTGGTGATTCTTAATTACCCAAGGTGTGACTTTGTGTATGAATGGATGTTTGTCTCTCTAAATCAGCCCTATTATTGGCTGGCAACCTGTTTAGGTCTTGATCTGCCTCTTGCCCAGTGTCAGCTGGGTCCTTGTTTTTGATTCTCAGGGTGTGATCGCACCTATAGACCATCTCGGATTTTTAAATATTGTTGTTTTAACATCTCACTTTGTATATATTTATGTATTTTGTTTATATTTCAAAAATTAAATATTTAATTTGTATTAAAATTGTATAAAAAAACTGACTGCTTGATTATTTACAAAGTTTTGGGTCACAATTCTGTAAGGGAAGCAGTGGGTCCTGAGGATAGACCAGCTGAGAACCAGTGGTCTTGTGGACACCAGAGGAACTGCAGCTTTTTGGTCTCCCACATTGCCTTCATTTTATTTCTTAAGACCAGATGTTTACGCTTGGCTGAAACACACATGGGGAAGGATAAAAAAACATACCCACACAGTGTTTATCTCATTGATCTGTCTGAGACCAGTCTTTTATTCTGATTGGAGCGTGTAATGTAAGCCCCGCCCCCTTTGGCCTCTGCCCCGCTGAATGTCAAGAGTCTGAGCTGATCTGGATCCAGCTGTGGGGAACAAAAGATGGTCTACAAAGATGTTCTGTTGGTGCGATGCTCCACTCGCTGCAGCTTTGAACACAGCCAGAGTCCTGATGTTTACAAATGTCAGTGAACACTTCGCTCCGCTGAATGCACATGTTTCTGATGGCGGCACGGCATGAAGATGAAAAAATATCACAACAGACATAAGGGAAGGGTTTAGGTTTGATAAAGGAGCATTTCACTCAGTAAAATCAGAAACAACTTCTAGCGGTGTTTGGATGAAGAATGTCTGTTGACTTTGAGGCTGACCATTATAAAAGACATGTAAGAAGATATTTAGATCTCTTTAGATAGACTACATGATGCAAGAAATGCTTTAAAAAAGAAACTGAAGTGAAAAAGTTTAGATTAATTTTACCAAAACATTACAAAAGACATATCTTGTTTCTGCACTCAGACTCTGGCTGTAATGGTTTATAGAGGACATAAATGTTGAATTTTGGCTGCAGCTCCCTTTTTCTCTCTCCATCTTATAAACAAAATATTTCATAATGGATAAGGCTGAAACCTGTTCTCACAACTATGTAAATCAAGACAGAAACAAAAATATTAGTTCCTTCCAATTGACTTTTTTAGTTCTTCGGTCAATGCTGTTATTTACAAGCTTGTTTAAATCACCTGAATATATGGAGAAGCTTGGTGTTCAAATGTGTTACTCTTCTTTGATTGTTCTGTTGTGTCGTCTTTCCAGTTTTGATGCATAAGGGGAGCAGTGCCATTATTGAATTAGGCTTTAGTGACTACATGTGTGAATGGCCTTTTATCCCAGCTTTTATGTATTTGTCATATGATCCTCATATGATGTTATGAGTACCTACATTGAACCATGACATCCAAACCATAAGGATTTAGGATTTACAAAAAAACTGTAAGAGGTCTACAGTCTGGATATGGACATGCTGAAGAGGAGTGTTTGGTATTTTTTTTTGGACTTTTACATCAAAATCAGCATTAAATGAATAAATAATTTATACACATCTAAATGATTGAAAAGTGCTTCAGCATCATCACCATAGATGTTTTTACTGTTAGTTGAAATGCTGAGTCTGCAGTGTGGTTTAATGTTATTTAAAGTGTGTGTGTGGGTGTGTGGGTGTGTGTGACAGGTTCTGAGGGCTGATCTGCATACACTGCCATTAATTAGCTCTGTCAATCATCCCCTGTAAGAGTGTGTGTATGTGAACAGATTGTATTAAAACACCTGTCACGTTCATCGTTGATCCTCCTTCACTTCCTCAGCTCAGCCTGTGATTGGTCTGTCTCCAACTGTCGGTCAAACGGCTTCAGAAGTTTAATTTTTTCAAAAAAACGTTCTCTGCCCCTCTGAGTGATTTTAATATTTCATATCTGTGTTTTTAACAGAAATCTGACAGACAGAGTCAAGGGAAAAGTGAGCCTATTCATTATCAGTGTGGACAGGCAGAGGAAGGGAGGAGAGGTGTGGTGGTCCTGGTATTTAAAGTTTGCAGAAACAAAAGACTTTGTTTATGAGGTTGGTCTTCTTTCACATGACAGTCAGACTTTGCTTACCAGTGAGCTGCATAAGGTCTATGGCACTTGTCAATATAATTGCCAATAAAGCATCTGTTTAATTAGGTATGGATACCAGCCAATACATAGCAGTAAATGAAAGCCTTGTAATGACCTCTTTAAAAGTACATAAAAGCACTATGTTGGCTAGACTAGATGCTATAGTAAGATTCGTAACTTGTCTTTCACTTTGTTTTTGTGTCTTTCACTTTGTCTCTGTTTTTGAAACTACAAAACCCAAAACCAGTGAAGTTGGCCATTGTGTAAATCGTAAATAAAAACAGAATACAATGATTTGCAAATCCTTTTCAACTGATATTCAATTGAATACACTGCAAAGAAAAGATATTTAATGTTCAAACTGAGAAACTTTATTTTCTTTGCAAATAATCATCAACTCAGAATTTAATGGCAGCAACACATTCCAAAAAAGTTGGCACAGGGGCATTTTTACCACTGTGTTACATCGCCTTTCCTTTTAACAACACTCAGTAAACATTTGGGAACTGAGGAGACCAATTTTTGGAGCTTTTCGGGTGGAATTCTTTCCCATTCTTGCTTGATGTACAGCTTAAGTTGTTCAACAGTCCGTTGTTGTATTTTACGCTTCATAATGCGCCACACATTTTCAATGGGGGACAGGTCTGGACTACAGGCAGGCCAGTCTAGTACCCGTACTCTTTTACTACGAAGCCACGCTGTTGTAACACGTACAGAATGTGGCTTGGCATTGTCTTGCTGAAATAAGCAGGGGCGTCCATGAAAAAGACATTGCTTGGATGGCAACATATGTTGCTCCAAAACCTGTATGTACCTTTCAGCATTAATGGTGCCTTCACAGATGTGTAAGTTACCCATGCCTTGGGCACTAATACACCCCCATACCATCACAGATGCTGGCTTTTGAACTTTGCGCCTATAACAGTCCGGCTGGTTCTTTTCCTCTTTGGTCCGGAGGACACGACGACCACACTTTCCAAAAACAATTTGAAATGTGGACTCGTCAGACCACAGAACACTTTTCCACTTTGCATCGGTCCATCTTAGATGAGCTCGGGCCCAGCGAAGCCGGCGGCGTTTCTGGGTGTTGTTGATAAATGGCTTTCGCTTTGCATAGTAGAGTTTTAACTTGCACTTACAGATGTAGCGACGAACTGTAGTTACTGACAGTGGTTTTCTGAAGTGTTCCTGAGCCCATGTGGTGATATCCTTTACAAACTGATGCCGGTTTTTGATGCAGTACCGCCTGAGGGATGGAAGGTCACAGGCATTCAATGTTGGTTTTCGGCCTTGCCGCTTACGTGCAGTAATTTCTCCAGATTCTCTGAACCTTTTGAAGATATTACGGACCGTAGATGATGAAATCCCTAAATTCCTTGCAATAGCTCGTTGAGAAATGTTGTTCTTAAACTGTTGGACAATTTGCTCACATATTTGTTCACAAAGTGGTGACCCTCGCTCCATCCTTGTTTGTGAATGACTGACCATTTCAGGGAAGCTGCTTTTATACCCAATCATGGCACCCACCTGTTCTCAATTAGCCTGTTCACCTGTGGGATGTTCCAAATAAGTGTTTGATGAGCATTCCTCAACTTTCTCAGTCTTTTTTGCCACTTGTGCCAGCTTTTTTGAAACATGTTGCAGGCATCAAATTCAAAATGAGCTAATATTTGCAAAAAATAACATAGTTTACCAGTTCGAACGTTAAGTATCTTGTCTTTGCTGTGTATTCAATTGAATATAGGTTGAAAGGGATTTGCAAATCATTGTATTCTGTTTTTATTTACGATTTACACAACGTGCCAACTTCACTGGTTTTGGGTTTTGTATTTTGGGATAGCAACATTTGGGCTACATATCCTTCCACCAGCAACTCGCTGCCCTCCTCTCAACAGCTGTTCAGGACAGAGTGCTACATCTCAACAGGTCACCGGTCATTAGAGGGCAAACTCATATAAATCTGACTCATCTGAATATCTAGAAGATGACTCCTTCCTGTGTTTACCCCATGTGTAAAAAAAGGCAAAACAAATGGTCACAGTACTGATTTCCATCACTTGACATGGGCCTTTGCCAACTTTGGCTTGTTTTTAGAAATAGGACTCTGGGTTTGTGGGCATGTGTGCACAGTTCATGCATCTGCACCCCCAGATAACTTGTGATGTGCTCTGGACCTCAGTTTCCACAACAGTTTGTCCATCCCTCATTATATCTGTGACTCCATCTGCAAAAGTTCTTCCTCCATGTACTCCAGGTCATTAAGATATTCTCTCATACTCACGACTAACCGCTTACTGTTATCACTCAAGTCAAAATCACTAATTTTTGTTCAGTTTTATTGAAGTTAGTGTTTGTTGTTTCTTGTGCAGACTGGTGACCTAAAACAGCTGTCGAGCGAGTTGTTGGCAGAAGGATATGTAGGCCATATGTTGCATCACAAAATACTTCCAAGCACAGGGGCTTTGTCGAGACAAAGTGAAATGCTGTGAAGAATCTTACTGTAGTGTCCAATCAAGCCAACATACTTGTTTTGTGTATTTTCCCCCTAAAGGTGGGGTAATTACGAGGCTTTCGGTCGTAGCATTTACTACTACATTGACTAGCATCCATACCCAGCTATCTCCATCTCTATCAGAGGTAGAGCTAAACAGTTGCTTTATTTGTAATTATATCTACTAGTTATATAGACCTCAAGCAACCCCACTTAAAAAACCCCAAAACAAAACAAAAAAACTATCTCTTTAACATAGCCTGTTTCTATGGATTAAACCCTTCATGTGGAAAATGGTGTATGCCACAAAACAGGCCCTGTTTTGTGTGTATGCCTTTTTTTTTTTTTTATAAGCAAGACCTTTAAATCTTTACTCAGAACCAGAACTAAATGATAGTAATGAAACATGTTTTCAAGCAAATAAATGAAAACACATTTATGATTTAGTGTGAGGAGTTGTCTTGCTAAAGGTCACATAGTTTAAATCCTAAAACAGCTACTTTGCCCTGAAGCAAAGCAGCACATATACACAAACACACACACACACACACACACACACACACACACAGTCTCTTCCTCACTAATTAAGATTAATTACCTGCTCATTAATTTACACACAGCTTCCTGAGGAGAGACATGACAGGTCAAGGACAACACACGCACACACACACACTGATACAAACACACGGGGATATGGAAAGAATGAAATATGCTAGTATATCAAAACAATTGCCAGGTATATATCCAAAAGATGGCACAATTGTGCTCAGCATGTCTTCCTTGAATGTTTGTCTCTTCCAATCAAAAACTGTGTAGCTCAATATTTTTAACATGCAGGCACTCTGTACTAAATATTCAAGGTGACACATCACAGGCCTTTTCACCTTTTAACACTATCCCCTTGTCAAAAATAAAGCTGCTGTGCTATGCTTTGGTTGTCACACAATATATAATTAAAAGGCAGATAATCTATTGTAATACAATACAGTACAACAGCTGTCAATATACATGCGCATATTTTTTAATCGGGTTTAACTCTTGATAGTTACTTAATTACATCTAATCACACATTGAGAATTTTGTTACATTTTTAGTTTTATGGCCAAGTTTATATTAAAAAAAAAGCAATTCTGACCATTTTATTTTTTCATAATTAAAATTAATACAAATATCTTGGAATTTGGATGTCACAGCTGAAAATAACATGACTCCCAAGTTGACTGCATTCCACAAAAGAGTTTGTATACTCTGAATGCTTAAGATCTAGGTTTCCCAGTTTAATTTCTAACTTCAGGGGGGTTTGTTTGGTGGTGTATCCTACTAGCAACCAGGGCTATCACTTTGCAATCACTATTCAGATATCTGTTCAAGCAAGGGGGTGAAAATCTGTACTCAAACTGTAAATATACATTCAAATATAATATGCCCAATGGTGGTAGAGCCAAATATATGTGGCTCTACCACATATTAGATAGGGTGACTATACATCCTCATTTGCCCGGACATGTCCTCCTTTTTGGTCATAAAACTGCTGTATGTCTGGGGGGATTTTATAAAATTCCTAAAATGTCTGGGTTTTGCTCAGCTTGTTCTACAGATGAAGCTGTCGCGGGCAACAGAAAAAGATGTGCATGATTCAAACTATCGTAACTCCTCGAGTATCCATGCTATCCAAATAATTCCAATGGATTCTGAAAGCTGAGAAGCCGCATGTGTCATGATGAAACACATGCTGCTGAGGGTCCTCTTTTTGGGTTTTCAGAAGATGGTTACCCTAATATTAGGGCACCTGGGGCAGTTAGCCATCCAGTCCAATGCAGTGCAACCCGACTGTCAATTTCTCTCTTGACCTCAACATCAAGAAGTACATGTAGAGAAAATGGAGGACAGGCAAAGCCACTCAGCACAGAAGCACTTTGAGCTTTGTACCACCAATGACTGTTATCGATTATGTGCAAAGCAGCTGGCCCATTCCTCATCTATGACAAATCCACCAGCCAATTTGTTGACCACAGTCTAGCGACACCTCCTCAAATACCCAGCCTTGGTAGACCCTGTCCTCCTTGGCAGGCCCCCCAAGAGAGGCATGGAAAAAGGCCATCACGGACAAGACTGCAAGATTCATATGCAAGGGCGTGTGGCCTCAGGAGATAACTAAACAGTAAAATGATCTAATGGAAATACCTTGTGTCTCTGTTGCAGATGGGCTGCTGTGTGGAGGGTATCTTTAGTTATTAGTGTGTATGCACAAAACGATCAAGTGCGATTTTGGGGAAATGTGACAGCCAGGCAAGGCAACTTTGAATTTTCAGCTTAAGAGATCAAATGGAGTGCACAATGAGCTCCTCTGCTCCACATTACTTTAGTCTTTTCTACACTTAAAAGAATGGTAGACCTTTGCAATTTTTAGCTCTGAAATTGTCAGTAGATACATAGGCATAGATAGAAATAGAACCCACTTGAACTAGCTGAATAGTAAATAAATGTTGGCACCATAGTGTCAATGTTAAACTGATTTCGACTGATCACCTCCCCCAAGGAGGTTATGTTTTTGCCGGCATTTATCTATCTGTTTGTCTGTTTGTTTGTCTGTGTTCAAAATAACTTGAAAAGTTCAGAACGGATTTGGATGAAATTTTCAGGAATTGTCGGAAATGGGATATGGAAGAACTGATTAAATTTTGGGGGTGATCCGGATCACCGTCTGGATCCAGGAATTTTTTAAAGGATTCTTTAACATTGGGAGATAGGACCATTTTCGGCATTTGTGCGTATGACTCCACAAAAACATACCTTGGCGGAGGTTTGCGCTCTCCGAGTGCTTTCTAGTTTGAATTTGAAGCCAAATTATAAAATTATAATAATAGAATTATAAAGTTGTGATAGTAATGTAAATCACATTTCCATGTCATTCTACAATATAAAAGCATGACAGATAGTAGATGAGCTTGCAAGTTATAGCTATCAAAAGGTAGAATAATCTGATTGTTAAACATTGTAGTCTTAATTTTAACCACCATTATTCGTAGTAAGCAGAGTCCGTCTATTTATAACATCAGCTGTAGGCATCACGTTTTAATGGATTTCCTGATGTAGTGTGTGTAATCACAGAATAGTCTTTGCTGAAATAGCAGTTAGTACATTAAAAATATCCAGGAAAGACATCAGGAAAGATGCTTTTTTATCATAAACTAATTTTGTCATCTCAAGTCTAGCCAAAGCTTTTCGTTGAATTTCCCTCTCTGATTGGTCAATAGGCTTCCAGTGATGACTCACGCTCTGTGTTCTTCCTCATGTAGTCTTCTTCCTGCAGCCATGTTTAATTCAGCTGTCCATAATGGAGCAAGCAGCCTGCAGCGTTAGTTATTAAAACATCTTTAAAACCAGCTGCTGTTTGCTCTGTCCGCCTTAAAAACCACTTAGAGGGTTAAATATTCAGCAGGAACATTCCCACCTTAAATGACCGCGAGATCCACTCTGCCTGCAGTCCATTAAGCAGCTGAATTACAAACGGCTGATATTAAACAGACAAATGAGTCAAATCATCAGCTGAATAACTGAGAGGGGACGAGCAAGGAGTCAAATCAAGCGCACATAAGGTATTAAAGAGAGAGAAATCAAGCGCACCTTATGTATTAAAGGGAGAGGTCACAATGTCAAACAGCAAGCAGACGGTGTAGACTGACTGCTAGCATTTTTACATATCTACTTCTGTTGAGCCCACTGCACATCTTTACTTTGAACACAGGAACACATGACAGTGCGTGAAAACTAAAACAATGGAGTCAAGATAGTGATGCTCTGGATCTGATCTGCTTCACACATGACAATAAAATGATGGGATCAGGATAATATATGGTAATCAAAGAATTGTGATCAGGCTCATGCGTAATAAAAATCACATGATACTGATCATGTATGATAATAAACTGACATGTGATCAGGGTCATGTAAGATAATAAACTGATGTGATCAGGATCAGTATCATAATATCACATGATATTGATCATGTATGATAAAAAATTGACATGATCAGGATCTTGTATGATGATAACATGACATGATCCCAATAATGTATGAAATTAATAACATGTGATCAGGATCATGTATGACGATAACATGACATGTGATCTGGATCACCTGTGACAATAAAACGATGAGATCAGAATAATATATGGGAATCAAATTAATTGTGATCTGGCTCATGTATAATAAAATCACATGATAATGATCATGTATGATGATAAAGTGACATGTGTTCAGGATCAGTATAATAAAATCACATGATAAGGATCATGTATGATGACAAAACATGATTAGAATCATGTAAGATAGTAAACTGACATGTGATCAGGATCAGTACAATAAAATGACATTTTCAGAATCATGTATGATAATAAAATGACATGATCAGGATTTTGTATGTTGATAACATGACATGATCCTGATCATGTATGATAATGATAACATGTGATCAGGATCATGTACGATAATAAAATCATATTTATAAAGTCCTGTCCTGACAACTCACTGCGTAACTGTCTGTGTTTTTTTCATGCACATGAAGCAGTGATGCAGATCGGAGCTGACGTCTGCTTTAATATTTTATGTCACGCCTGGATAATTCATGCACACACTCATACACTCACACACACATGTAGATGTGCGCACTCCTATTCCAGTGCACGTGTAACGAGCTCCGTCGTCTCTCTGCTGCTGAAAAATTCACCGCTAGCATCAAAGTTTAACGAGGATTTTCTCTCTCTGTCTTAATGAATCTGAGTCCATTTGTTCACATTTAAATAACCAATGAAGTTGGCAATTAGCATAACACACACACAGACTTTGAATACACACAATACACACACAGACAGCACATACAGCAGTCTGAGCCTTTAGTTGTTTTTGAGCGCAGTGTTTTCAAATGTGTCGTCTGTTTTCTGCAGCACACACTCATCTGTCTGATCAGATAAACATGCTGAGTGTGTGCGTTATTGTATGTGTGTGTGTGTGTTTGTGATGGTTTATTTATGCATGTCAGAGTGGTTTGAAACTGGAAACCTCTCATCTCTGTTTTGCTGCAGGCTGAATGCTGTCCAACCTATAACCCCTGCTCCCTGTATGTGTGTGTGTGTGTGATAGCCTCTTTTTGGCTCTTCAGTGCAGGCCTGCAGATCTTTGTTGGTGTTTTTGGGTCAATAATGTTAATTCAATATTACAACACTGGAAGACTTTATGTTTCCAGATGCAAAGAAAAAAAAATCTTCAGTATCATTCAGATACTTTGTGATTGTCCAGAGTGTTTCATATGTGAATATACTGATATCATACATCTTAGAGCAGAGGTCCCCAACCACCTAGCTGTGGACCGGTATGTAGATGATTTGATACTGGGCTGTACAGAAACTTAAATAACTAATTTAATTACCATTTGTTGAATACCAAAGACTAAAGAAAGATGACTAGATTCTCACATATCAGCCCGTGTAGCTTGACTGTGCAGGCTATACACACAGACCCTCTGTCTTTGTCAGTAGTGATGAATGAAAAAGTACAACTTGCACACCTGTGCTCTGGGCGTAGTTGTTAATATATTTGACTCTGCACGATGTGTGTAACTGGAGGACTGTTGAGGCACACGAGAGCGTGATGTGAAAGGATTCAATGCAGAGGTAAGTGTCCATTTCCAGAAAAAATAAAGTAGGATGAATAAGGACGTCATAAGCAATACATGATATCAAAAGACACAGTCTGACATGTCTTAAGTATTTTTCTGGTATTTTTTCATCAGAATGTTAAGTAGCAAGCTCTTCTTTAAGTTTTTTTTTTTTTAGCTTATGAGGCAATTTTCAAAAGCTTGTTGAGCAATTCTGCCTCATGGTCCCAATGGGGAAAAATGTCACAGAAATGATGCAAGACCCCTAAGAGATATAATCATATGCCATCTATTTTTGTTAAGACATTAACAAAGATTTTTTTGTGCCTTTATTGACAGGTTTGAGAGACAGTGGATAGGATTTTGAAAGGGGATGAAAGAGAGTCAAGGGAGGACACTCATATGCTGGCCTTAGGCTGGATTCGAACCTGGGCTGGCAGAAGCATGTATATGGGTCATTCCAGGTTGCTTACCACTCCCCCAAACCAGCACCCAAACATGTGCAATCTTAAAGTAAAAAAAAACACATGCAGACATATGGGCAACCTCTTATGCTTCCAAGGGATTCCTTACAAGACTAAAGAGCTAGTCTGCTGTTCCAACATTGCATCTGCATTGTTTCTCCTCTATCCAAGGTTCAACAATTGGCCAGACCTTCCTTTCCAGCACCTTTAAATAAACTTTCCTGGGATTGTTGGGTAAGTTACTGTCAAGACTGTGTTAAACTTCTCTATCTTGTAGTGTTAACAAATCCTTAAAAAAAATCCTGGATGCACATCTGGTTTTGGATCACCACAAAGCACAATGTGTTCTCCGTTGTGCCATGACAAGCATTCCCTGAACATGTCATCAAAATCCACTGAAAACGTATTGAGTTATTAGTGAAAATGTGTAAAACTGCCTTATATCATACAGTTAATAAATCATTTAAAAAACTCTTTGAATAACATCAAAAATCTGAAAACTACCAAATTGTAATAACTTCTTTCTTGTGCCTTGACGAACATTACCAGATGTCTTCAAAATTCATTGAAAACTTTATATGTTATTAGCAAAAATTCACTTTTGGATTGGTTCACCATTAAAACCACATTTTCCTTGTGCCATGACCAACATTCCCTGAAAATGTCGTAAAAAAATGGAGAGAACCTATTGGATTATTCGTAAAAAAGTGAAAACCCACCCTATCTCGCACTACTCAGTATTTCTTAAAAATTCCTGGATTCACATCTGGATTTGGATCACCACCAAAGTCTAAACATTTTTTTGTGTGCTGTGATCAATATTCCCTGAAAATGTCATCAAAATCCATTGAAAACTTACAGTTATCAGCAAAGATGTAGAAAACTACCCTATCTTGCAATGTTCACAAATCTTTGAAAAACTCCTGGATCACCAACAAAATGTCATCACTTCTTCCTAACTGTCATCAACATCCACTCGTAAGTTTTTGAGCTGTGTTGTGAAAAGCCAAACGGACAAACAGACAAAATATAACCTCCTTTGCAAAGCTTAAAATGAGAACAACTACCCCAGTCTGTAACATATGTTGTTTTCTTTAATCCTGCCTGAACTTATGTTCTTGCAGTCAATGTGCCATGTGTTTCACTCCACTCAAGAAATGGACGCAGTTGGCAAAGGCACATGCCATCAGGTGGAGCTTCCCTAACTGAACACTACGCAGATGGGCAATGTGGAATTTTGGGTTTCAGGTTTCAAGTTTCTTCAGATTCCACTTTACTTTGTGAAAAAGGAAGAAAGAAAAAAAAAAAAACATGCTGCAGCTTTTCAGCCAAACGCCACCGAGATCGCCGTCAAACACACACATGCACACATCCAAGGCCAAACAGAGTCCATCACACTAATGGACTGCCAACTGGTCAACACACACACACACACAGTCAGAGGGCGGTGACCTGCTATTACTGAGCTTTTCTGCTTCACTGCAGCCACGTAATGATGGTCAGTCTGAGCCGAGAGTGTGTGTGTGTCCCCGGAAACTAGTAATGTGTTGGTTGAGTAACTGACTGATTGACAGCTACCCGGAGAGAGAGAGAGAGAGAGGGCAAGGGCGAGTGAGAATGACGGACAATGTGACGGCAGAAATAGGAAATAAAAAAGAAAAAGTGAGACTGTTGACCCGTCCAGAGTTCAACATCAGACTGACATCCATAAAACGTCCGCCACACACTCACAAACACACACGCAGCAGGCTTTTAATTAGTGCTGTAGTTTTAGTCGAGTGATCAGCTTGTAAAGCTAACAATGTTTGCTGCCCTCTGCAGAAACACAACAGCTCATTTAATTCAACACAAATGCACACACATAAACCCACACACAGCTGGGAAATTATCCCGTGTTAAATCAATTCCATTTTGTGCTTATGTGATGAAACGTGAACAAACAGACGCAGGGTTCGCCATGTTCATTAAAAGTCGATTTGGCGCTGCAGCGTCTATTATTGACCGACTGTTATTAATTCAGTCTGATTAGCTTTAATATGAACATGTGTTGGACACACACACACAAACTCACACTCTGCTGTCCTGCCGACTCAGCATGTTTGCTCACAAACACTCATGGAGTCATTTAATGTGGGGTTCATCCTCTGGGGAGCAAGAGGGAGATTCAAAGATTTAATAAATCTGTTTGTTGTTAGCTCTGTGTTTCACTGTGGATTCAAAGGCGTTATTTAGTTGTAGTTAAAGGAGAACATCAGCAACAGAAAAGCTTGAAAATGTTCATCATGAGAATAACCTCTGGATGCTTTATGCTTCAGTCAGGTACACAAATGGAGGACAGCATAAAGCAAGGTAGTGGGTCAAGAAGAGAGGCATGGGAGATTTTTGTAGCAGTGTGATTGGTAGATGTCTTATAATCAAGGAATGAACATCAGGCTGTATGACCTCAACTTTGTTCAGTTCATCTGCTAGTCAAAGTGGACATTTGTGCAGAGTTTGACAAAATCCCTCAATGCAGTTTTGAGATCTCACATTCATCTGCCAGGGATCAGTATAAGGCCCAGTGATCTTTGACCTTTGACCTTGAAAAAGTTAGCAACTCATCTGTTAGCCAGACTGAAAGTTTTTACAAAGTTTGGAGACAACTCAAAGTGTTCTTGAGGTATCATGGACGTAAGCAAGAGATAATATGAGGCTTCATGAATTTAACCCCTGACCTCTGTAATCTGATCAGTGTGTCCTCAAATCAAAGTGTGGTTTGAGTAAAAAAACAACAACAAACAAACAGAGAAAAGCATGAAGTTTTCACAATATATGTCTTTTATAAAGGATAAACATGGGATCAATGCACTTGATCTTTGATTGCCGACTTCAAAACTAAACTGTTTTTTACTTTAACTGAGCTCATTTTTAAAAAAATTGCTGAAATTGTTCTTCAGATATCAAACTATAAAGTGAGAGATGAACATAAATCAATTGGTTAATAATTTTTGTATATCGCTGAATCTTATCAAATGTTATCTCAACACACTTTACAAAAGAGCAGGTTGAGGCCGTATTCATCATGTTTCGTACGTGTATCTATATTGGTAGTAGAGTGTGCATCGGAGCCCTCCCAGGTTTGGGGCTACAACAAGCCCAAATGAGCAACCGCACTTTTGGAACAAGCCCAAAAAAATGCATTCACAACTTGCCAATATTTATAAGCAATTTCCAAAGAAAGAAGCTGAAAGTTGCTTATAATAAATGGACCTGGTAACTCTGGTATCTAGCTCTCATGTGTGGCTGTTTGCGGTGCAGCTCCTGTCCTGTGCCTGGCTGAGGGAGGCAGGTCGGATAACAGCTGCTAAACATTGGTGCATAATAAGGGACCACATTTCACAGTCAGTAACGGTAACACCGTTGTTACGTTTGAAATAGTAATTAATTAGATTACCCGTTACTGGAAAACAATAGTGGTGTTAGTAACGCCATTATTTTTAACGCTGTTTCTCTCAACACTGATGAAGACAGCCACAATGATGGCAGCTTCATTAACTCAATAATAAGGTTATTAGTAATATGAATTATACTGATAATAAAAGTTATTATTATTACTATTATTACTATTATTACTATTATCGATAATGTTTTTTTTCACGAGTAAAAATATGCACAAACCTCATGGAAGAACTACCAGAGCACCCACAAGAGAAAGAATAGACCAGGGCGTGGTGAGGTGTGTGTCTCTATACTGGGAAAAAAGAAGATTAAAGACAGATTTGGCAACAGAGGTGACGTCACCTGGACATGTGTTTAAACTCTCCGTGTGGATGTTATGGATCATCACATGGATGAGTTTCTGTTTCAGACTTTTCTAGATGTTTGTCTTCTTGTTTTCAAAAAGAGAAACATGATCGTAGAAACATCCACCATGGTTGATCATGGATCAAGAAGGTGAAGACGCACATTGTTGTGACTTGGAAACAGACCCTCTCCTTCTCTTGTAGTTTTTGGGTCTGAAGGGCGAAAATTCACCTCAATAGACATGATCCTTTTGAACACACAAATACATGCATGAAATTTTGTTGTGCAAAATCCAGCACAAACATTTTTTTTGCATTTGATGTAAACACAGCAACAGATTGCCATATGAATCCATGATTATGATTAAAACAAGTTGTCTGACTTGGCATTCTTGCATGTTGTGCAGCACTTTTATGTGGAACTAACTGGTGGAAATAATCAACTTGCTGTGGAGTTGAGAAAGCATAAGCATTTTGGAATCAAGTAAGACATAAATATATAACATTGGATTCACAGTTTTTTTTAATAAATCTATATGTTTCCCAGGGAAAATTCATCTAATTGAACCTCTGATTCAGCATCATTTCATATGTGACACTGGCTGGTATGTTGTTTATCAGAAAGAGCAGATTTTCATTTTCTCATGTAAATGTGATTAAGTAAAACATCTCCCAGTGCTTAAATCCATTCAAACATCCAAAGAGGTCTGACCTGAAGTCAAGAATTCAAATGTGATTACCCACACGTTCTTCCTCTTTACCTATATTTATCTTCCTCTCGGTCTCTCTGTCTTTTGTTCTTTTCTTCTTCTGTAACTTTTCCTCTGCCTCATCCGTCTTCATCCCTCGCTCTCTCTCTCCATCAGTCCACATTAGCTCTCTCTCTCCTCTATTACCTCCCTGGCTCGTCCATTAGTAACACCTGAATCCTTCTATTAGATTGAGGAAGTTGGCCTCATAAATTCGCTGCGTTGCTGCGCCGCGGCGAGCGTTCGCCGGCTCACTGTTTTTGATAATGAAAGGCTGCGGGCTTAAATTCACATTACCTTTGTGATGTACTTCATGCTTGATCATATCAGGCTCTTTGATTTTATTAACGTCTCTGAATGGATTTCTGCCTCTCTCCCCCGTCCATCTCCGTCTGTCTGCCCCCCAAACCGCCACTTTGTCCTCTGAGCACTATGAAGGTCGAGGTCGAGAGACCGCTGCTTCACCCAACTGCTGCTGACAGGCCGCACAGAGGCATGATGGGAATTTCTTTGAGGGGTTTAACAAACAATAGAGGGAATGTTTCATTAAGTGTATTAAAGTATGACTTTCAAGCAATTTGGTATGACTCTGGTGGAAAAATAAAACCATTCAGTTGCATGTTTGACAAAACAGCAACATAAAAGTCCTCAACATCCAGCATTGGGCAATAAAACATTTTTAGTAACAAAATAATGCAGGCAAACTACAGTGCAGTCTCCAAATTTAAACAAAGCATTGGCAACTTTTGGAGAATTTCTCAGCGTGGAGCAAGGCTCTTCAGCCTTATCCACTTCTCCATATGTTCAGACAAAATTAGACAGTTTTTCTTCCTATTTTGTTAAAAAATGACAAATGATCAGTATGTTCTTTTAGCTTTAGTACTATTTTTAACTATGATACTCTGTGGCGGTGTAACAATTTCAGTTTTCAAAATGAGGGCATCCTAATATTTTTGTCTACTGGAGATGAAGGCCATGACAAGGACAAGATGAAGTTCCCCAGTTTAGAGAAGCTTTGAGTTGGTAAAAAAGCTGATGTTGAAACTGTTGTGATTTGATTCAGGAAGTTAAAACTTAACTCAATAATGACACCAAGGAGTGTGATGCATTCACTGTGCTGTAAAGAACATAGTGATGAAACCAACAAGAACTCTTGCCTCTCTTTTTGTGGACCTGCTATTAAAATTTCAGTTTTGTCTTTGTTCAATCTAAGGTACTATGAGGAGAAACACTGAGGGGATCACAGATTGTGGTGGAGGGTTTGTATCTCTTGATAACACACACACAGACACACACAATCATTTAACCTGCAGGTCGACCTCTCTGCTGCTCTGCTTGTTTCCAACAGTCTGTCAAACTGTGGGTGTGTGTTGCTATGTTGAAGTACTTCTTTAAAAATCTAGATCTTGTTCATTTTTTCTTTCAACTTTGTGTTAAGCTTCAATAATAATAAGACTGCTTCTACCAATTATTATTGTTTTTATTAGGGATGCACAATATTATCAGTACAACATCAGTATCAGCAGATATTTGCAAAAAAAAGTTAATCATTGGTATCGGCAGACATGAAAACTTTATATACAGTATTTACAGCAAAAATTTTGACCCTACAAATTGGCCCCAAATATCCTCTATATTGTGAATTGTCAAAATGTACAGTGAACCATAATGGTTCATCTTATGATGAGTGTCCACTTTTATAAATCTAAAGCTTCATCTATTAAATAATAAAATGTTGCTTTTCTTGCTTCACATCTGTTTCTAACACTAATGGACTGTAAACTTGAAACAAACAGGCCAATTTCAGTCAAGCAGAGACTTTGGAAAACCAAAAACTCCAAAAGCATGTACAAACAACCAGGCCTGGGCACTCAACATGGTCTGAAAAAGGTCCCCAACCCATATGGCTAGCAACACCAAAAGCCACACCAACGTGCCCTCCCCTCCAGAGCACCCCAAGAAGGCACAAATCAATCAGAAGAAGACATGAGACAAGAAGAAGAGTATGAGACGATAAACAGTAATTAAATAACTGAAACTAAGTCATGACACTGAAATGCAAACAGAAAATATCAAAAGCCAACAACAGAGGAAGAAGCTAAAAGTGAAGTGAAAGTAGCTAAAATGATAGAGGTATTAAAGACAAATGAGAGGCTAAAAAACAATAGAACAGAAATATGATAAAGACAAAGATGAAGATGGCATCACATAAAAGCAAGTCTGTAATGGTGAGATTTTAAAAGTGATGACAAACATGTCACTGATTCTGTAAGTCTTATCTCCCTGGTCATAAATCACCTTTAGATTTGAACCTCAAACAAAGACCAGGAGGGCCCTACCTTCAAGCTGGCTCACAGGGGATCAACAGCTCTGAAATATAGGTAGGAGCTAGACCCATGATGCCTTGAAAAGTAATGAGTAAACCTAAAATGAATTCTAAAACTGGGAAACCAGTGAAGGGGAGCAAGAATCAGGGCGATGTGATGTATGTTAAAACCAGTTAAAAGCTTTTTTTTTAATTAGGAAAAAGGAAACTAAAGAGATTTAAAAGTGGGGTAATATCATATTTTTTCTGTGGTCAGTGAAGAAAGTAGGGAGGCATTTGTTTTTTGATTTAGTCAGGGGCTGGGCCACCCCAGACAGAAAAGTAAGGTTTGCCCCTGCCTATTTGAGAAATGGCAGGAAGGACAAACAGTCTCTCACTGATCTCAGTCCTTACTCACGCACTCACCCCCATAAACACACAGGCTGCAGCGATCCTCTGGACATGTTTTATGGTAGAACACTGCTGCTAAAGTGATGAAGTCTTTGCAGCCTGGTACAAGGTGATCCACAGCCAAGAACTGGGCCATTGTCTAGTGGTTAGGGAGCTCTGGTGTTAAGTATCCCTGCTACTAGAGGGCACATCAAAAAGAGGGGCCCATATTCATGAGATCAAAACAGACACATCAGTAAACTTTTTTCCTTATCAACAGAATGCACACCAGCACACTCTCTTCACAATTACATACCTGAGGGAGAAAACATCTCTGCTTGTTTCCAGGGCACCAAACCCCTTGTGCACAACCAAAAATAAGCAAACCATGTGTAGCCTGGTCTAAAAATATATCTTTTCAGACAAATAAATAAGTTAAATGTTCTAATATGTTATTTTCTGACAGATTAAAGTGTTAATAAATAGATTAATGTTATTTCATAAATATGTGTACAAAGTTAAATATGTTCATTTAAGCAGGCAAAATCAAAACAGTTCATAATGGGTTAAAAAAGATTTGAGCAGAAGTTTGGTTGCTTTTCATGGAGTAAATAAAGATTTGTGATTTTGAACAAGTTTGAATGCAACACATAGAAGTGCAGCGTGGTCAGCTCACAACTTAATGTCAAGTGATGTTAAGATGTCAGTCTTGTGTTTTTGTGAATTGTATTGGTTGTTAAGAATCCTCCCGCCTATCAGAAAGGTAAAGGGGTGGGACACAATCACTACATGAGGAGAGCTATCACATAGACAGAGCGTCAGGAGTAAAGGCTGCAGAGATTTATTCATGTCCAAAACTTTGGTGAATGCAGAGTTTACCGACGAGTTACGGACTATTTGAAGCTTGCATTAGGTAAATACTTTATGTGTGATGTTTTGTACTGCTTCAATAAGATGTAGTATGGTTGAACTTGCTTTGCTAAGCGCGGTTAGCGCATTAGCATGCTAGCGGGATTAGCATGTATTTTCCATGTAGTAGCAGCTCATGTTACCATGTGATGTTAGTATGTGTTAATGTTTTAAGCTAGATTGAAGCTCATATGGACTCGGTATGGGAATATAAAGAGCTGTGAGATGAGATATAAGAGACTGAGAGATGTGTGTATGTATACAGTGGACCAGGAAGCTCTCTTTGGACCTGCTGGAAGTCAGACGTCTCCCATTAGCTACTACTTCGAACGGAACTGTTTGCCGCCATCCTGTGAGCTCCCTCCTTAGTTTGCACACCGACCATCCTTGTGCTGTTCCCCTTCATCCTTACTGCCAAGGAGAAATAAGGATTCGTAAGTTACCATACAATGCACATGCTCTTTTATTTTATGCTTGTTTACAAGTGAAGTGGCCGCTTGTTTTGGTCTCTATGCTCCCAAGCAACGACTCAGGCCTGCAACGTTTTATTTCTTTGGTTTTTTTTTTTTATTTTTTATTTTCCTCTAAAGACAATTAAGACTGGTGATTCATATCTGTTTTATGTATTTTTTTTCCCTTTTGAAATTAACTAAATTCAAAAATTGTGAATTTAAAGTGAAGTCTCTTCGTCCAATTTTGGTCTGCCAAAAGGTTTGTTTTAGCTTTGCTAAAAGAATGTTGTTGTTAAAAATAAATTCTTAGCAGGATTTAAATATTTAAAGACATATTATCCTACTAAGTGGAGGCACCGCCAATCATTCAAAATCTGTAAGACATTTTCAAGGGTTTAAAAGTCAGTTGTTTGAAGTAATATACACAAGTAAGTAAGTAAACACAGTAAGAATTAAACAAATACCCAGGGGCCCGCCCATAGTACTACAACACCCCTTTCTTATTTGGTTATTTTATATAGCTACATGGGTCGGGTGCTACACATGTATACATTTAAAGGCCCTTGTGCAACCTCATAACTGGTGATTGAATTACTGTGATTAAAAAAATCATCAGAACACTTTCAGTGGGGTCCTCCATTTTTGTAGACCTTGTTGGCAGTTCGTGCTGTCAAACACACAACAATGCTTTGAAATTCAAAAGCGGGCAACATCAGATGCATTTTATTATTTCAGATTAAACACTAAAATCTTGCGTGCATGTGTTCACCGTTAATCTTATTTCAGACGTGTGTTTGAAACTGGTATTCTAAACCCCAGAAACTTTTGGCCTTTGGAACTAAAAAATGCCGCATGCTTACTCATGTTTTTGGACTCATTCCTGCACCACTCCATTTGCACTGTGAGTAGCATGCACTAGACTCTCTGCACAGTTAGTTTCATCTGTACGTGTATTGATCATCTAAAACTTTTCTTTTAGTCTAAAGAGAGATTTGTCAGATTTAGAAATTTTCTCTCTACTTTGTGAATCATTTAGAAATCAACGAAAACAACAGCACACATTCATTGAGACAGTTTGATTTGAATCCTAGCTGTTTATGCTAGCCTTTGAAATGCTGTGCTTGTGTGTATGACTCCATGTGAGTACATGTAATGATGTGTTGTTTTGTGTAATTTTTTTTGTTGTTTTACAACTCTGAACATTTGGAAATCTGAGGACAACACTTGTGTCTCCAGAGTCGTAATGTTAAGAGTATTTGGATACTAATATAAGCGCCCTTATATAGATGCAACACGAGAGTTAGAAAGACGACACATTGTTTTTTCTAGTACCAATATAATGCTAATTTCTTAGTGCATACATATACACTTATAACAAAGTCTAACCTCAGATTTCAGAACATGGAGAACAACAAAGTTTGGTGAAATGTTCCTTTAATGAAACATCAAATCTTTAATGTTCTGTTCACTCTTTATTCACTCGAATAAAGGATGTGAGATCTTCCTCCACCTTTGCTCTTTACAGACATATCTCCACACATATGTGTGTATGTGTGTGTAATATTAACAGGACTTTATGGAGCTCGTATCATGAAAATTGATTAGTCGTACAGAAAAGAAGGTTAATCGAGACCTTAAATAAGAACTATAACTCTCCCTCTCTTTTTCTCTCTCTCTTTCTCACTCGCTCTCTCGCAGGGTGGGAGGTGAGGTGTCACCCTCGGGTGCTTTATGGCGCCGCCGGCCTTAACGACGGCTAACAAAATGTCAGCAGCCGACCAATGACGCGCCAGCAGAGAGAAGGAAGGATTTAGTCGAGTGGGAAGTCTTTAAGAGTCATTTAAGGGGGTTGGGGGCAGATAGACAGAGAGGCGGGGGGCAGAGGAGGTAAGGTTTAAATCAGCAAAGGTGTTAAAGAACAGAAATATTCTGCTGAGGAGGCAGTTTTGTCCATCATTCACACAATCATCAGAGTGTGTGTGAAGGTGTGTGGGTAGCTGATGTATTGTTGAGCATGCACCTCTCTGACCCTCTGATTGGTCAGTTCACTGCCCAAGCCCAAAGTGTACATGTCTGTTTCCTTTGCCAGAATCATGACATTGTTCATTATAAATTAAATTTATCCAAAAGTTACAATAAAAAAAAAATCAAATCAAGACCAAATACACAAGAAAGAAGACTTAAATTGTTTCTTTGTTGGCTTCTTACTGATCCACTCTGCCACCAATCAAAGAGGTCCCTGTTACAGCAAACACTGTTTAACTGCTTACGGTTAGGGTTTCCAGTTTTTACCTGATAGTATTGTTGCAGCTTAAAAAATTCTCCAGGACTTTTGAGCTACGTATCCACCAAGCAGTTTGGTTCAGTTTGGCTCGGTTTGGCACACAATTGCAGCTGCTTCCACTGTCACATGAGGAGAAAAGGTACCCAAGTAACCGACCTGTGCTGTCCCACTTATTGACACCTCTCAGAAGGGGTGTCGACCGTACCAAACCGACCCTGAAGGGTGGAGCTTAAAGTGCTGCATCTGTTGATTTGTTACAAAAATTGTCAATTCTCACGTAACAGCAGCGAAAAATAAAAACACATACCTCGCCATGTTCAAATAAGCCGTGGATTTAGAGTGATTTGTCCTCTGCTGTTGCTGTAAAGGATTTCCACAGGGTGTTCAAGGGGTCCCCCATTATTGCTCCTTATTCATGAGCATGCTCTAATTCAGACCTCCTCACTGTGTTGTGCTGCTGTGACATCACACATTTACGTAACTGGCGAAACCATCTCCTGCTGGCGCTCTTAAGTGAGGGTACAGATGGCAGTGGAGATGCAAACAAAAACAGGGTTAACCACTACAAACCATACCGAACTGCACTGAACCATAGACCACTCGGTGGAAATGA
This sequence comes from Cetoscarus ocellatus, assembly GCA_037902135.1. NCBI lineage: Eukaryota > Metazoa > Chordata > Actinopteri > Labriformes > Labridae > Cetoscarus > Cetoscarus ocellatus. The sequence goes on along the minus strand of JBAMNC010001646.1, from coordinate 50,833 downwards.
GGCATTGGATCCTCTTGCATTTGTTTGGGCACTACCCACACGTTTAGTTGTGTTGCTCATTTCATGAAATGCAGCATCCTTCCAAGTTCTAGCTCGCTGTAAAGGTGACTAATCAGGCTTTCCAACAATACAAAATACAATACTAATTAGTCTTATTAAAGGGGGGTAATATTCATTTGAATTGTCTCGTAATTACAAGATCAGGATCTCGTAATTACGAGACAAGATAAAGAAAAAGGAGACTTCTGTAAATCCTCTCACAGTGGCAATGATGGCGCTGTTGCAGTTAATCTGCTATTACCATCCTCTTGGTTTAAGACACTAGGAAATACTGATTTTTTAAAAAAATGAGGATGGGGTTAATATTAGTATGTCAACACTGCACAGGCATCTCAAATCTCGGCTTGTTCAGAGGGAAAGCCCAGTCTGATGTGTTGGATGTTGCTGTCTTTCTGCAGACGCAGCTGGACCAACATGGGATGCTTCACGGATACAAATTCATGCATTTGAAATGCACCCAGTCAGGTTTGGTAGTGACTCAGAGAACTTCCTCCAACCGCTGCTGCAGTCACACAGACAGCTGTGTGACTGCGCTGTCCATGGTGCTGAACCTGACAAATGGACCGGATCAGCACCGTGGACAGCGCAAAAGCTCTCAGACCTCAGTGCAGGTCACTGGCAATCCTCTGCTTTTTACCTCAGCAAAAGTTGGCTTAAGTGTCAGTGTGTCAAGGCAGCTTTAACAAATATTACTTTCTCATTTGTGGTTTTGGCTCATCTCAGTTCAGCTCTACTCCTGATAGCAGGAACTTCCACTACAGAAAATACCCTGATGGTTTGATGGCACAACATAGATGGGGTCATCATAATGCAGCTGCGTCAGACTGCCGGAATGTCCTACGCAACATCAATGGAAGATGTGAAAGCATACCTGGTTAGTCTGTGTAGAAATTTGTGGCAATGTATCCAAATCACATTTCAGTATTGGAACCTCACCAGAGGCCTAGCGGATAATAAATATAAAATATAACAAATTATCAGTGTATTAAGTGTGATGATTGTGCAGTGTGGAATTAATAAACCTTTTTTTTCTCATGTAAAGTTTTCATGTCTTAGCTTAATGTATGTATGTGCATGTGTGTGATAGTGTGTTTGTGTAAATCAATCAATAATTCCCTCGATGTCTTCTTTGCTGCAGCAGAAAACTAATCAGGAGAAAACAGGGAATCATATTTATGAACAACAAACTGCTCACACAGCAAATCAACACAAAATGTGTGTGTTTCATTGTTGTGAGTTCTGGTGTGTGTGTGTGTGGGTGGGTGACAGATGTCAATAAGCAGCGTGTTTTTTACTCATGAGGAAAACAGAGTTAATTATCGCTGTGAGCAGCAGGAGCAGATCAATTTAATCTCAAACACTGACTTTATTTTAAAAGTCAGACACATTTTTCCATATATGTATATATTTTTAATCAGTCGAACATTCCACCAGGATTTTATCCTACAAGAGCCAAGGGGAGCTAAACTAATGCATGAAGGAGCTCAAAATGGTTGATTCTTAAGACTTTAAATTACTTCACAAGCATTTTTTAAAATACATACAGATTTGTATTTTTATGTAAATTTGATTGTTGTTAGGTAAACTTTATTCAAAAAGATGTAAGTCTGATACAACTCAGCGAAAAGCAAAAACCTAACTTGACTAGCTGATTTGGGGTGGTGTGAAAGCTCACATGAACTCTGGTGTGGACCAAAGACCCTAACTTTGGTCAACCTAAAGACAGGGGGTCTCTGTCAAAACTGTGAGGTGCAAGACCAGCTTTAAGGTTACAGTTAGGGATGCATTATATTATTGGCACAATATCAGTATCGGCAGATAACACCCTATAAAGATAATTATCGGTATCGGCTGGTATGATATTTACAGCTGATATTTTAGCCCTACAGAGTATCCATAAATATCCCATATATTTGCTGTAATATTGTCAGAATGTACCATTGTAGTTTACCTCATCATCACTGAATGTCCAGTTTCTTAAATCAAAGGATCATTGATTAAATAATTAAATGTGTTTTACTTGCTTCACATCGGTTTCTAAAATGAGAAGTATGTCACCATGAAACGGATAGGTCAGTTTTAGTTAAATGGAGGCTTTGTGCCCTTGACAAAATATATATCAGTATTGGCGATAATGAGTTTCAAAGTATCAGCTTATCCAAAATTGTGCATCTGTGTGATTATCTGTGTTTGTCTGATGGATTAGCCCTCAACCAATCTTATGTTATTTTTTTTTAAAGTCTTTACTGTTTTTAAACATTTACTTTTTAATATATGTCACTGTGAAAATTGATATTACTTTCTCCATGGATTGGTGTGACATGTTTAATAATTTATTATCTGTTTGTCTTTTTGTCCTTTCTGTTTTGTATCTGCCTCTTTTGCCGCCTCTTGGCCAGGTCATTATGGTAAATGAGAGGTGGTTCTCAATTGACCTACCTAGTTAACTAAAAGTTACTATTATCCTGCGATAACCAGCCGGTGGAATATAGTCTTATATAAATCCAGTCTAAGGTGTTTCGTGGACCACTGTTCTGTTGATTCTGGATTGATTGAGGGCATCAGTACCACCTTTCCTATTTACAGGCAATAACTTTGAGAAATACAGTAATTTTAAAGCTTCTGAATGATGTTACTGCATTTAACATGGAAACTATTTTCTGTGTGTGTGTGTCTGAGTGTGTGCAGCTGATTTTCACAGCAGCCCGTTAAACGTGGAGGTGTGTGATAAGGCCGTTCTTGTTAATTAGCAGCGTGAAGCTTTGTGGTGGAGACAAAAGCGCCTAATAAACGGCTTTGTTCCTGCAGATTGCTTTGGTCTCCATTAAAGACGACTGAAGTGAAAGTGCTCAAGTTTAACCTACTTAACAGGACGCCAAAGAGCCAATCTGCACACATGATTATTATTAATATGTTTCCTGTGGATTTAAAACAAAAAGCTGAAGTGACCTCCAGTTGCTGATACACCACACACAGCCCAGGCAGACTCAAATGAACCCTCCAGGCTACTGTAGTTCAGACGATATGTGGAGGAAACGTGGGCTTAAAGAAATTCTCCTACTCATCATTTTTGTTTCACAACACAAAAATGAAAAATGTCCATTCTGACATAAGTATATCAGATAACATGAGTGACACTGGGATATATTGAAACTGTTCCGTACATTTTTAAGTAGAGACTGACGGGAAAAAAAACGCTGATTTTGGAGTTTTTATGCCCCAAAAGAAACATTCAGATCCTCTTTGATTTTCTCTGTGAACCAAATGTTCTCACAAAACAGTCAAAGATTTTCATTCACTTCAACCTTTAAAGGAATATTTCAAACATTAAAAGGAGTATTTTATTCAAACTAGAAATGCTCTGTCCATGACATGTCATCTTTCTGCTAACTGAGACTTGTCAGCAAATAATGACAGGTACTGTTGCCCTTAAAATGTTTGCATATATAATTTTTAAGAGACTTTTGGATGAGAAATATTTATGATAAAGTGCTTGTTCACACCTCAGTATCTAACGTTTTGCTCATAGAAGTGATCACCTCCTCTGTTCTGTTTCAAGAGGAAACAACGAGACAAGAGCACACAAAGTTGGCTTTGGATCCTGGATTTGTATGTGTTTGCCTTTCATTACAGAATATAATGTTAAAACCCTGATTTCTGATTACTGAAGGGGACATTTAAGCTCATACTCTGGCAGCTGCCATGTTGAGAATGCTGCCTCAGTCTGACTTTGGATCAACCTAGAAACAGACAGAGGTTTAGCTTAGACACTTAGTCTTAATCCTCCAAACAGACAGCTACAACATTGATTGATTTGACTACTCAGATCAAATCGTTTTTCATCCAGTCTGTAAACATTTTTATATCTACAATTAAAATAAACATTTTCAACATGGAGTGTGTGTGTGACATTTGCTGCATATGCAGACAGCCTCTAGTGGACACCCAGGGAGTTGCAATTGTAGTTACTTCTGCTTTAGCCAGATTTTTCAACACCAGTGAGTTGTTGTTCAGATAGACATTGAAAGGTCCATCTGGTGTGTCAGGTCACTGTTATGAATAAACTAATCTGAATTTAAAGGGTCAAGGTCGAAAGTACTATTACCACTCTTTGCTTGTGACTGCAATCTTGTGAATGCAAAATCACAAGAATGCTGAGGATTTTTTCTTCAACCTTTGCTTTGCTTTCTTCAACAAATGTCAAGGTTTAATACTAACGGTCACACAGTCTCGAGTTCATCCATTGCTTTTGATTGTGATCTTGTGAGAACAACATCAGAATATTTTGAGTTATTCTCCTCAAGCCTTGTACAGATCTCTACTCTGAACTCTCCACTCTGATGGATGAACTTGTTACATGTAAGGTTTAGAGGTCAAATGTCAAGATAGAAACAGCTCCGTTGTCATACTTTGCCAGTGATTGTAATATCTCTGACCTGAAACTCCAGATGGACCATTCAGTATGTTTCACTAGTCCATCTGAGGAAAGAGCTCACAGAAAGTGTTTGAGAATGGGCAGACCCTTTCAAAAGCAAATCTGATCGGTGATTGGAAAATGGATCTGTCAGTCGTATTCATTATGGGACAATCAGATAATGTAGTAGGTGGATGTTACTGCGGAGTTGTAAAGGACAGAGCAGGAGCCATTTCATAAAACAGTTTTGGCAAAACTAAATATCGTTTCTAAAGAGAAGCTTGTAATGTTATTTATTTTTTATTTATTAAAGAAATGCGGTCCAGATCTGATAAAACTGCTACTGAAGCTGTTAGCCTCAAAGCTAATCTGTGTACGTATACTCACTTCCTGCTGTCCTCATGACTTAACTCACACCTCTTCCTGCTCTAAAGGACTCTGATTGGTCTGTCCCACTGTGGGAATAGCATAATCGTTGTAGATTGGAGCTTGGCAAGATGGATCTGCCTGATTACAGGCATTGAACCAGGCTGATCTATCTGCACTGCAAGGTTACAATATCTCAGGAACTCTTTTAAGAGGTTTTTTTTTTTTTTTTTCAAACTTTGCACAAATGCCTACGTTGATACAAGGATAGAGTAATGGTCATCTTTGCTGGTGGAAGGCAATGCTCACCCAACAATATCATGTGGTTGCTGAAAAATACTAACTGCTGTGCTGATATTGGTTTAATATTCAATTTTTGTAAGACTTCCATCAGTTTTTATAAAACCATATAACAAACAAACACTTTGAAGTGTTGATATTAAGGTAACACGTAAACAACATTAAGAAACATCTCTAAAGAGAGTACATCCTAACACTGCGTAGAGGAGTTAATTAAAAGTAACACTGTCTAGTGTTACCATGTTACATTTAACTTAAAAATTAGTCAATAATCACACTTTTAATATAATGATTAATGTTAAGGTACCAGCTCCCCAAAAAGAGTTAATTCAAAACTATGTGGTGTGGACCCTGAAGACACTTTAGTCATGTTGATATTGACTCTGCTAGTTTTAACTTGACCATGCAGATTTGGCTCCAAATCAATAAATAATAATTTTTTTGATTATTTAAAAATTCCAAAACTGGACTTAACATACTTTAACACAAAAGAACAATAAAACAGAATAAAAGTAACACACATGGATCCATTAGGGCGAGCAAGGACGGAGCAGAGATCCAGAGTGTTTCTCTCTCACTCTTTTCTCCCCTCCCTCTCTCCCCCCTCTTCTCCTCTCTTCTTTTATTCCACTCATTTTTACATTTACATCCCCTCTCCCTCTCTCTTTCCCTCTCTCTTTCTCTCCTGGGAGGGACGGCAGATTGCTTTTCTCACCCTGCTGCTCTAAATGTCATTTTACTGAGAGCACGAAGGCGGACGAGAGACACTGGAGACGAAGGGAGAGAGCGGTTGAGAGACACTAACAGAGTGATGGAGAGAGAGAATGCAGTAACTGTAAATCATATTTTTATATCCATGTTTGTCACATTTCCTCAGAGTTAAACCAAATAACGGCTCTGATTTTGTTTGAATTGTACAGCAAAATCTGCTCGGAGCTGTTCCACAAGCTTTGATATCAAATTTTAAGAATTTTTCAGACAAATTAGGAGCTCAGAGAAAGGAAAATAAGACAATTTTGAGCACAGTGAAAGAAACACAGCTACCATTAACAAAATCCCAACAATTAAAAAGTGAAACAACAAATAAAAACTCAAGATCATTTTTGCAATACTATTCCTCTAACACAAATTACCCTCCTCAGCCTTGATTCCTTTGTTTTAAGAATTTGTTTAACGTAACAACCATATATTCCACATACAATAGGTGTTAACATGTATGACACTTTCATTCATTTGCAAAGGAAAACACAACACAACAATAATATGTAAACACCATCATAGGGACAAAAATCCCAGAAACTAACAAATAAAATGAAACAACAACTTGAAAAATATAACAAGTAAGGAAAAGAAGAAAAACACCAAAAAAAGAATAATTAAAAAGCATTAAAAAAGAAAACAAAGTTCAAATTTAAAAATGCAGACAAAACCCTGCAAAAACAAAATTAAAATTAAGAACAACAAATCAAACAATGCAACAACAAATGAAAATCACACAAAAACACAGCAGTTAAGACAACTGCAATTAAGAACAAACACATAAAAATGAAAATGTAAAACAAACGAAATAAGTCAAAAGTTCTACAGAATGAAAAAACGCGATGTCAATAAGAAACTGAAATGGTAAATAAAAGAAGCACAACAAATTCTAAATTAATAACATTTCAAAAGAACAGGCAAATAGAAATTCAATATATTGCAATAAGTCAAAGAAAAAAACATTTTTCCTGGTTTGCTTTGACAGCCTTAATTTTTAGGATCTGAGTGTTTGTCATGCTTTGGTAGTCACCTTATTTTAGTGTTTTGCCCTGACTAAGCATTCCTTTATTTTAACCTAAAGACAAATTGGATTTTTCTTCCTTTTTCTATTTTTTTTCTTCTTTCTATTTGCATTTATTGCAGTCCAATCATGCTACTAAAGCTCAGAGAAAAATCTTTTATTACAAAAATCAGACCTTAATGATATGCATGCTTAATTGTAAAAAGGAAAATTTAGATATTTAAAGTATACAAAGATATTTAAGTCTTGTCAGCTGGTTTATATCTAAAGACTGCTAAACTCTAAAATACTTAAGGATAACATGAATCACAAATCACTTAAAATGGTAATGACAGAATTAAACATTAAAAAAAATCAGTAATTTAAAATCATTTGCTTAACTTTTCTGAGTGTCACACTTAAAAGTAACTTGACAAGATGATACAAACACACTTAATATATTTCAGCATAATGTGCAAAGTTGTAAATTGATTTATGCTTGAAATATATTTCTATTATTTGAAGTTTTGTGAGACAGGATTGATTGTTTAGTCAGTCTAATCCTTTCCTTCATGTCTCGACTTTTAAACGATAAGATATTATTGTTTTATTGTTTTAATAAAAGTTTAAACTTAACGACTATGTATGTTATAACATTTTAAAGTAGGGAAAGTTCTTTTAGATTTGGTGCAGAATATTTGTTTTTTGGTTTAGTTAATGAAAATGTAAAATACAATTTTACATTGATCAAAACCCAAAGTAATAGTTTTTAAATATCTAAATGAATCATAAAAAAGTGATATCCATTTTAGACATTAGCATTTGCCTTTGATTGCTCTATGAAACAAAACAATATGAAATTGTCTTTATTCTTTTTTGATTTGACATCAATATTTTTGGTTGAAATTTAAAAATGACATGGTTTTATGTAAAAGAGAAGTTCAGGTTTGAAGCCTCCTGATTTTTAATTCTTACTAAATTAATTTCTTTTTCAATCTGAGATTTTTTAAGTCCTTATTTTTAATTTCTCATTGTTTTTCATATTTTATTGTCTGATAACTTTTATTGTTTAATTTTCAAATCTCTATATTTCATGTTGTGAAGCAATCTGTTATCCATTTAACAGTGCTCTTAAACAGAGTATAATTTTTAAATAAGCATGACATACAAAATCTTTTGAATATTCTACTTTCAAGGCTATAAAAAAACACAAATTATGGTTTTCTTTTCTGAAAATAAGGCAGGCTTTTTTACAATTTACAGACTTTACTTGAGGATGCATTGCCCATTATTTTACGCCCATTCTATCAAAAATAATTAGAAACAAATCACTGGCCTCTATAATCATCTCTTTCCTTTTTTTGTTGATCCTGCCTTGCTTTTATGATTTCAGTTTTTCTAATTGGCGGTTTATGCATGTATATTGATATTCAATGGACATAAATATCACTGTTCTTGTTAGTTTCAATGATGTGGGGACATTTGCCGGACTGTATGATCTGCGGTGTTGTTCTGTCTCTGAACACAAGGGGGAGCTCTGGACCTTTTCTGTTTGACGCGCACACTTGCGCACACACTTACAACTCCAACACTTTAGAGAAAAAAAAAGACTCTCTTCCTCCATTTCTTCTTCTCTCACATCTCCACTCTGTTACCGTCAACCCCCCCCTCCACACCCCCCTCCACACCCCCCTCAGCCCCCCTTCCCTCCAGCAACCCCCCCCTCCTCAGAGACCTGGTACATTCAGACAGAAGCAGTCTCTTTGTTTGCAGTTTGCTTTGGATTGTAACATGAACATACCTCAACACTGCTGCTGCTCTTTAACAATAATAATAATAATGATAACAACAATAACAATAATAATAATAATAATAACAATATTATAATCTTTGGCAGAGTTAGTGCTCATTAAACTGGGGACCCAAGCAAACCCAGGCATGACCACCCCCTGCAAAGGCCATTTGTATATTTTAGGGTTGTCCAAACTGTGGCCCACAGACCAACTGAGGCCTATTGTTTAGTTTCATAGCAAATAGTGTTTTCAAAAACTTGAGGAAATTGATACACGGCCTACAATAAAACATGAAGCTTGTGCTCTCTCCTTATAAATAAAGACAAAAAGATAATGGCACCAATAGCACAGCATTGTTAACATCCTGACCTGAGGCAGATCCAGCAGTAGCTGGGGCCCCTGAAATTTGAACATGTAACATCAATAATCTCTGGATTTTTGGATTACAAAAGCTCTCTGGAGAAAAAAGGTACAACATTTTTTTTTAAAGATCATTTTTTAATCTGAACTTTTAAACATCACCTTTAATAATTATAATAATTATTATACAGTTTATCCCCAAGCCCAAGCAGAACCAGTGGCAGCCCCTGAAACCTAAACAATTTTTGGGTCATCAATAAATGTAATGTTAGTCTATGAGGGAAGTATAACACAGTCAGCTGAAGTTTATATGTTCAGCAAAATGAAGTTTAAAGTGGCCGACAAACTTACAGTGATATGTAATAACATCAGCGTCTTGTCATGTGGTTCCCAATCTACTGCTTACACAACCCAAGGGCTCTTTTATATAAAAGGTTTGTAAAGTATGCTATGAAGCCTATAGAAATGCCTATTGAAACATGACTGAATGGACAAAAGGACAACCATTGCCATCAGATATGGCCATTGGTTCTCTGGTGTGGAAATGTCGTCTGTATCTGCTGTAGCCCTCATTACTGCCAAGATGAACTGTTATCTGAGCAACGTTAGCTCTGCGTTTACCTGCCTGATCTGAGTCACGCATGCATGTGGTACAGGAACAACATCACCACTTGAACATTCTCATTAGCTCAATCGGTGACTCTAAATTGCCCTTAGGTATGAGTGTGAGCATTAATAGTTGTCTGTCTCTATATGTGGCCCTGGGTTTGGCTGGTGACCTGTCCAGGTTGTACCCCGGCTCTCTCCCAGTGTCAGCTGGGATAGGCTCCAGCCCTCCTGGACCCCGAAATGAATGAGTGGTACAGAAGTTGAATGGATGAAAGGATAGATTTCATGTAGGGCTCATGAAGCTGCTCTTTTTAAATTTTAGTGTTGATTTTGACTGTTGCTGTGAGCTTCTGTGATACACGCCCTCACAGCTGCAAACAAGGACAACAGTCTGATAACTGATGCTGACGCGTGTATCTGGAAGGTCAAAGGATCAAGGACGGATGGTCACAGTTGCTGGAAAATTGCAGTGATTGTTAAATGTCTTTCGATTGCAAAATGGCGATTTCCAGGAGGGACTAATTAAAGCTGTCAATGAAATGAGCTACAGTACTTTGGAAGCAGCAACATCGAGGTAGAGATGGGGTTAAGATGATTATTTTATGGAACTTTAAATTCATAAGTTAATGGATCTGACCATGTCTAGACCTGCTGAGGAGGCCCTAATGGCCTGATAGACAACTACTCATTTTTTTTTTTTACTGTGGAAACAGACGGCTCATGTTTTTGATGTCAGGATGTTCAAACAGATTCTTCAGAATGACGACAGTAATCAGAAAAGTTTAAAGTGTGTAGTAAAAGTCAATTGTGTTTCTCATCTTTATCTCCTGATCTGTATGAAGAGAGGGCCAAGTGAGCTTCGGTTACACTGATCAGAGAGAAAGAGACTTATTAAACTTTATCCTGATGTCACTGTTTACATTATTAACTTAAGTGTGTGTGTGTGTGTGTGTGTGTGTGCGGTTGTCAGTACTGGGTGATAATTGGTTAAACTCTCGCGCTTTCTCTCTCTCTCGCTCGCCCTCCAGCTGGTTAAATTAGCACGTCTCTTCGACTGTTTCCTGTTGCTGGGGGCGATGATGGTGATGATGATGTGTTGTTACCATGGTGACCAATGAAGCAGAACAGCCAGAAGACAGTTGGGGTCAAAGGTCAGACATCACTGACACCCCCCCCTTTCCCCCCATTTCATCTTTTTACAGTTCTTATGCTGTTTTTCTCTTCATTGTTTCTGTCCTGTGGGTTCATTAAAGAACGCAGAGAAGGACCCACAGAGGCTGTTAGAAATAGGCTGTAAAACATTTAATCTCCCTTTCTTCAGTCAGGCTGTGAAATGGGCCTGCCTTTGTCAGGGCCAGAGTAACAGAATGCCGTACCCCTGGGCAACAACTTTTAGGTGCCCCTCTCGAAAATGTGCTGCCCTCCAAACCCACCAATACCAACAGTGGTATAAGGTCAAGTCAGTGTTTCAACATCCCAGAATTATCAAGTTAGGAGCATATGTCCAAATGCTCAAGCAAAGTTTTTTTTATATTACATGCAAAAACTGCGACAAACCCGTGTATCTTGCCACAGAAATTCAGTCATTAAAATATCATACATCAAAATAAATCAGCGTTAGAGGCTATAATCATGACCATGAACATGAACAACAGAGCTGTTCCACTGATGGACAACAAAGAAGAACTGTCTCCAGCTGAACTGTCCTTGTTGCCATTGGCAGCTAGTAACCAAAGTGGACCTACAACCAGTTTTTCTGTGGTCCAACTTTAAGAACGCTGCTTGAAATTTTGGGCCTTATGAAAAAATATCACACTGGGCCTCATACTGAATTTCATACTGGGTTTCATTTCTGAAACCAAGCATCTATGAAGCAAATACAAAAATACATATACATACATACAGGTATGGTCAAATAAGCTCTTTAAATGGACCAATTATAACTGTTACAGATGAGTTATTTTAATAGGAGACAAATGAATTTCGAAAAAACATTTAAATTACACATTAAATTGAGAATTTAACATTAAACAAGGAGATAAAGGTAAATTTTTAACTTTTTAGCTGCAATAAGTCTTGATAAATCTTAACATTTAAATCAACGCACTTAATGGCCTCTTTTTTAAAATAATGTTATTTTTGGGAGGTGAACAGTGCAAAAAAAATCCCTGAATATTACATTTTTGCTAAGTAAAAAATGAAAACATTTTGTAAATAAGGAATAAAGAAATCTTCAAACACTTATGGTAAAATGTTGCTAACACTGGGATTTTTTTAAGGTCCCTAAGCAGTCGTGGGCCCGCAGAATCTTTCTAACTTTTCCCCCTTATTACTGCCCCCTGTCCAATATGGCAAGTTTTCAGTCTGTGGAAGGTCCATGTCCTTTTATACTTTATATTTTCTGTGTGGCGCTTGTAAGTTCTCCTTTTAAGGCAACATCCATTTGATTATTACCTTCCACAGACAGGTGTGTTAGCTTCCAAGAGCACAGTCTGAGAACCACACCGGCACAGACAGGTAAACATGATCTAACCTGGATCTTTGCTTAAGGACTTGCTGCCTTGGGTCCTCTGAGATCTTAGGCCCCTGGGCAGTTAAGCCATTGCCCTCATGGTTAATCCGGCCTTGGTCCTTATTTGAAACAAGCTTCAGTATTATTGCTTTAAGGCACAAACATCTTATCTACAAATGCTCTGTTCATGAAATGCTCCATAACTGAATAAATATATAAATGTTGTATTCCCTGATTGCAAATTATTTTTTTTTTAATATATTTTTTTACTTTAAATTGGTTAAATTTATTAAACCCACTCACCGACATAAAGGTGACTGATACTACTGTTTAATGAAAAAAATAAAAAAATAAAATCATGAAAAGAGATTTTGGCCTGACAGCAGTGATATGACATGATTTTGATTATCTTGGAACAAACTCACACAAATAAAAGTATGAAACATCTTAAATCTAATTGAGCATTAGACTAGAAAAGAAGCCAACAAATGACATTAAAAAAATAAATGGTTAATTTGAAGGTTGACATTAAGCTGGAATCACTTTGATTTGATATTAATTAAAAGCAAACAATTTTGATAGATATTCATACAAAGGCAAAAGAAACAGAAGTCATGAAACCTTGAATTAAGAATTATATTGTTTTCAGTCATTAAAAAATGAAGCCAAACTACCTCACAAGAACATTTGCATTTTGACAGGTTGTTGCATTTAAATTCACATTGCCAATTAGAGTATTTTTGTCTGAATGCAGAATATTTTGTTAGAAATCTTTATGCTTTTAAATAATGTATTTTTGTGTGAATTTCGCCAAAAGATCTCTCAACACTGTCATTTTATTATTATTATTTTTGGTTAATACAAGTGCTGATTTTAAAAAAACAAAAAAAAAATCAAGGTACACAACCTTTTTAACTGAGTCTGATGCTTTCCTTTTTTTCATAGAACACTAGAGACACGATAGAGCATCAGTCTCTGCAGAGGCTCTGGTGGTTCTTCCACTCCTTAAAAAAAGAGAGATTGAAGGATTAAAAGACTCAAAATCTATCTGGGGGCTCCTTACCTTTTTGAATTGGCCACTAGATCGAGTAGGACATCAGCTTAGAAAGTACGGGTATGAACATATGAAAAAGGAACCACAAGTTGGACTTAGACCGGGCCCCTTTCTTAAAGGACAACAGCCTTGGAATAAGGGGCCTGTACAAACAACCAGGCTATCGGAGCCTCATCAACTCATATTTTCACCAAACTGATGACAAACCAACGACTTAATTTAAGGGGTCCATGTTTTCCCTTAATTGGGGTTCATATTTGATTTCATAGTGGTATAAAATAGTATGGACATTTTTTTACCACATCATTTAGACAGTTGTGTGGAGCCAATTGAAAGAAACTTTTGGGCCTTTATTGCTGGACTGTGGACAGCCATTCGAGGACTAAGTTGAGCTCATTAAAGACAGTCCCTTTGGCTAATATTAGCCAAAGGGAGGCACTGGTGCTACTAATATGGCTTTATGTTATGAAATTACATCAAGGGAGGGCCCCCACTGGGTCTATCAAGGGGCCCAGTCATCTCTGTCTGCAGGCCTGTGTGTTTGTCAGTGTGTGTGTGTGTGTGTGTATTATTCTCGATGTCACCCTGTCTCGCCATCAGTTCTCGACCCTCTCTCAGTGATAATGAAGTGTTTTATTAACTCTGATCACCATAATGCATTCAGTCTGTGTTTCCTGCTTCGAAGCCAATCAGCTCTCATCCTAACAGGTCAGTAGCAGCCAATCACAGAACGTCAGGTGAGTTTTGGGGTCAATGAGACGTTTAGCAGCCCTGATGTGAAGAGGCTGTCTTCAAGAAGAGACGGAGGGTTAATAAAGACTCGCCTCTTCAGAAGACACATTTCATTTAATAAAATACATTTCATTTATTAAAATTCAATTCATTTAATAGAATATTGCATGCCATAAAATACTTTCTATCTATTGAGTCTTATTATTTGTTTCCATCGGATGCATAGTTTAAGATTCTGCTGAAGTATTTAGATGATCATAACAAAAATGAAACCATACTATAAATACTCGCACCTATACCTCTGAACAGTTTCAAATGCTGTATAGGCTTAATAGTTGCTTTTGACTCTTGCTGATTACTTAAGCTTAAAAAATCCTTGAAGTTAGATCTATTCATCAAGACTATCACAAAGAACAAAATGTGTAAGTTTTATAATTTTTGTTCACTACAGAACTTTTTGTCAGCAGTGATCGATGAACAGAGTGAAAAATCCCATAAGCTTTTAGTCGAGAGAACTAGCATGATGCTAACTTTTGCATTGACTTAAAAAAATACATCATCCCTGCACCAATCTAAACTATACTTCATGGAAGAGTAAAACCTCCTGTCTCAAGCTCTTTACAGGGTTCAGATAAGGATTAACGAAAATGTTGTACTGTCCCTTTAATAACCACAGCGTTGCTCAGCAGCTCCACAGCAGGAGTCAAACTCCAACCAACAAGATCATCTCTGAGCCGACAGCTCAGCCAATCAGCACCCTGTAATCCGACCCAAGAGAGTCAGAGATTATCCCCAAATAGTGTTTATCCTGCGTGTGTGTGTGCATGTGTGTGTTAACAGGATATTGTCTCTCCGTTACTGGGAGGATAAGTGGCTGTGATTCTTTCCAACTGGAGGACTTCAAATCATAGAGTGTGTGTCCATGTTTGGCCTCGTGCCTCCTCACACACATACACACATGATGGTGAGGGTGTGATTGGCTCCTGAAATGAAGTCCCCTCTTGGAGTTGTTGAATGAGAGGCAGTGAAGTTTAGCATTGAGCTAACGGGTTCACACACACCCGAAATAATCGAATAATTTGTCGGCACTGTGATGTTTGATAATCCTCTCAGGATGTTTGATCTGAAGTTGGTGGATATTGTTGAGAAAAAGTTCCTCATCGGTGACAAACAAACAAGCAGTTCATCATTTCCCTCCAGGACATTTTTTGAAACTGCTGAACCTTTGGATAATAAAAAAATGAAGCCGATGTGGACGTGTTTAAGGTTCAAGTCCACAATGTCCACTAGTGTCTGTGTGAGCAGCAAAAGTTGCCAGTGGTCAAATCAGAAATGCTGCCTGCTTCTCTGGGCCCAAGCTCTGAAACAACTGAAGTGGTACATCAAGCCAGAATGGGGAAGAACTCCACCTACACAGCTTCAACAAACAGTGTCCTCCATTCCCAAACACTTATTGACTGTTGTTAAAAGGAGAGGTGATGTCACACAGCGGTACCCCTGTCACAGCTTTTTTGGAGTGTGTTGTAGGCATCAAACGAAAAAAAAAAAAAGGTTTATCAGTTAAATATCTTGTTTTTGTTGTGTATTCAGTTGAATACCCATAGAATGGATCTGCAAATTGTTGTATCTTGTATCACTGTGACCTGTAAGTTAAGGAAAGTCACTGGCCAGTGCTCAAAAACACCAACATTTGTATGGTGGTGTTAGCTTCCAACCCTAGTAATTTTATCAAATTAAATGAAAAGAAAATAAATTACATATTTAATCTGACATCAGAAATCACAATAAAAAGATTCAGAGAGAAAACATTTGTTTGAAAGGAATTTGACAGTTTTGTTTGAGGTTTCGAAATGGCACACACACTGTGGTTCAGCCGGTGTGTGTGTGTGTGTGTGTGTGTGTAGGTGTGTGTGTGTGTCTCAGTCTATTACAGCTTCATATTGCTGCTGCTGCCTCGCTGCATTAAAGTGTCTGTTAGAGCAAAATTTATGTCAGAGGGCTCCCATTAGCTCAGATATATGAGCATGTGTAAACACACACTCACACAAGCACACACACAGAGTATAAAATGGTCAGACTGAGTCCCCTTCAGCTCGTGGGATTTTTTTTTTTTTAAATTTTGAATAATGGAAAGAAATCTAGAACAAGATGTGCACATGTATACAAAGGGACACATATCTTTTCTTACTACCAGAGGCCCAAATTGTTCACTTGTTAGAAGTAACAAATATATATATTATTTGAACTTTTACTGACACTCATGCTGTTCCACTCAAATGCAAAGAGTTACACCTGGATTAATCAGTCAAGCACAGAGTTAAAGTTGTCTACTTTTTCAGTGTAATGAACAGAATCTGTTTACAGGTTAGTGGTGCATACCTTAAGTCTCCTTTATTTTATATGGATCAAAGAGCCCATATTTTGCCTCAACGAGTTCATATGTTAAATTTTGATGACTGCTAAGAGTACGTTCACAACCGTGAATTTATTTCTAGCTAGGATTTTCCCAATGAAGTCAGCAATCTCTTCTTCAAGGGTGACTTGACCAAGAAAGGCAGCAACAGACACTTTCAAAAACAAACACACAAAATCACACAACAGACATTAAGATCAATAGCAAGTCATCACTTAAAAACGGCTGCATACTGAAAGACTGGATTCAAGATCTTTCACTGAGGATTTAAAGACATCTGAGGTTACTAAACATTTCAGTTTAAAATCAGTCTGCATATTATTCCAAACAAAGGAAGCAGAGAAGCCGGACGCTTTCTTTCCCAACTCAGTTCAGACTTAAGTGACAACTAAGTGAATATGAATGAAGTTTGTGTGGTCCATCCTTAAGATTAAAACAGAGGAAATATATTCTGGACTCTTTCCCAGAATGACTTTGTATATAAAGTCACACCTCCATAATCAAGAACATGTAAGAAGGTCACCTCTATCAGCCCTTTCCTGACATAAGAGGGAAAAACTGACTAATTTCTGATATAAAAACCCAGTAAGACCTTCAACTTTTTAGCCACACACTGAATGTGCTCCCTAAAAGACAAACTGACATCAAATAAGAATCCTAAGTACTTAAGGAAGATACCAACTCAATTTCTTGATGATCATTAGTATACATTTTCTTAGACAATGTGATTTTTGTTTTTTTGTTGTGTTAAAAAACTGTTTAGACCCTGATTTAAAGACATGGGAATTAAAAGTCGTCATCCTTGAGATAATAAGCACACAGCAATAATCATTCATGAAATCACTCAGTCAGGCCCAACTTTCTCTCACTGACATACATGCAGCCATCTTAGAAAATACTTAACCTAATATGTTCAACTCCAATAATAATAATTTATAATGTTAAAAAAAACTCCCAGTTTTTATGTGGTGAGGACCTCTGATCCACCTTTGTCTGGGATGCTTTGTTGGAGCTCCTGCCACTCTAAGGCCCGCCATCCCATGTGGGCACAGTCCACTTTAATTGTTGACTAGTTCTACTACTGTACTCATTTGTAAGGGACATGCATATGTGGGCCCAATGCCCTTACTTAACCCTGCAGCGCAGCTGGATCTGCCTGATACAGTGTCTGAAATCAGATTCAGATCCACCTTACCAAGCTCCAATTTACTCTGATTGTGAGCGGCCCAAAGCGGCACAGCCTAATCAGCGACCTTTAGAGCAGGAAGAGCTGGAAGCCTAGAGCGAGACAGCAGAAAGTGACTGCTCGTACAGGTATTAGCATTGATGCTAACAGCTTCACGTTTGTCCAGAATCATGTCTTGATAGAAGTTGTATTTTCGCCCCACTTCTGACATGTTGTACTGAGAGTTTGTTCTATAAAGTGGCAAACTTTTTGTGTTTTAAACTGCAGCAGTAGAGCCTACCTACTACATTACCTGATTGGCCTGTAATGAATGTGAGTGACAAAACAATCATCAAATCACCATCCAGGTATGCTTTTCAAAGGTTCTGCCCATTCCCAAACACTTGCTGTGGACTGCTGTCCAGATGGACTAGTCAGATTAAATGAAAGGTCCTTCTGGTGTGTCAGGTTAGCCCTTGCTGCCCTTTATTTGGTGTTTTCAACCACAGCTTCACAGCTAAAGTTTTATGAAGGCAGTAGGTAAGTAAATAAGCTGTGTTCATTTGTGAAGATTTCCTTGACAAACAAGATGTGTGAGTGTTATTGACTTTCTTTTCACCACAGAGCTTACTTTAAGTACAATTACTGTGCAGACCACAGAATAACATGTCCACTATCCTCTGCTGCCCTTAACATTGTTTTTGATATTGTTTTGAATGAGAGGCCCCTGGAGGCAGAAACTGCACACTGCATGTTAAGAAGTTTGATAATTTGTTATGTAATCATTCCTGAGGTGATTCTTTTCTTGCTGCTAACCTGGCTGTGGGAGAAGAGTGGTTCATAGTCATTGGTGTAATCTCACAGAACACTGCAGCTCTCCTCTCACACACACACCTTTACATACTTATCTTTCACACGCTCTGACTGTATTTGAGTCGGCCTAATAAATTCTGATGGTGGCTGTTTCACGTTTTCTTTTTTTTTTATCAAGTTGATTTTTCACTGTTTGAACTTTTTATTAACCTGCTGAGAGAAAGTTTCAGGTTTCAATAACCATGAGCACTGACATTTATTTAACACACACATACTCTCTCTCTCTCTCTCTCTCACACACACATATTACACATATATATTCTTATCTTTGCCAATTCATATATATCTGCTGATGATTAAAATTGAATTTCAGTGTATTCATGTGATTTGATTTAACTTTAGATGTGACTGTATAAATACTCTTGGTGAAATAAAAATATAAGACCACCATTAATCATGGAGTTAAAAAAATGTTAACAATGACAGTTTGAAGTTTTTTCAGTAAAACTGCAAAATGAACAGTTAAACAAAGCTCAAATTGAAATCATAAATTATAACCAAACCAGAAGTTACAAACAAAACACGTTACAATTAAGATTCCTAGCACAGAAACAAACATGTTTTCAGTCGTGTTCAAAAATGGATTTATAACCACTCAAAGACTTTTTGCTCCATCTAACTACCTGTGAAGTGGCACACTGAACGCAAATTTCTACATAAAACAGCTGATAGTGTCACGTCCGTGCTGCAGCTTTGCTTCGGCCATAGCAAACCATATATATGACAGGTTCCACTAGAAATAGATTCATCACATATTTCCAGTGAACCAGCATGGAGGTTTGCTGCTGGGAAGCTCTGTGGCTGGACATCAGCTATTTGACAAGACTGTGGGCAATTTTGCTGCAGAGTGTGCAACATGTTTGAAACGCTGCACAAACGGAGACAGACTACCAATGTTGTTTCCTGGATGAATTTAACATCTCAAGAAAGAAAAGCTGTTTGAAAGTGTTGATACCTCCTCGCCCTTAGCTGGAAGCAACTGCTTTGTCGGTGGCTCATGGCATGGACCAGACAAGCATCTCCTCTTTAAAACAACTTTTCTCCCTTATTATGAAATTCATGTGTAAACAAGAGAGGTGGTTGACAATTTAAATAAAAAAAAATCACCTGATGATGTGTAGTTTTTATTTTTAATAGGCAATTAAGAAAATGGAAGTATGTGATTGAGGAGAGAGAAGGGGAGCTGAGCTGTGCAGCATGTTCCAGTCAGAGGAGGTGTAGTGGGTCTTCACCCAAAGATCAACAGATGATGTGATAGCGTCAGAAAGGACAGCCCGCAAGTTATGCCTCGCTGATAGGGTGAGGGATGTGGTTTTTCTTTTCCTTATTGTATAAGTATGACTGCATCACTTCTGTATTTATCTCCAGTCATAAGAATGTCAATTTGTTGATAAAACAAATTGACAAATTAAAACTTGATCTATTGTTAAATTCTGAGTTTAATAGTTGCCTTTTCCATGGGCATAATGGTGGTTCTATTATTACGACTAATACTATAACTTCCTTCTTTCTTTCTTTCTTTTTCTTTTTTTCTTTTCAAACCTTAAAACAAAAAACAAAGTCAAAACAAAATAATACATACACACACCAAATAATGGTACATGTCCATCAAATACATTTAAACATATATGTGCATACACATGTACATGCACACAACAAACCAGTTTGATAGAGAACAGAATGATGCAGACAGCTTATCTAGCCCTGCCCTTTCCTTACAAATCAGATCACAATACAGAAAGAAAATTCTAATTCTTTTCACAAATTTATTATTCATAGGAACAATACAAAATATGTACGTGGGTAGTAGCCCCATTTTACAATCTTCAGTCAACATTCATAGAAAAATAAATCCCTGAATGTACAACCAAATTCTTAAACCTCACAGAGTCACAGAGAAACAAACTAAAAACACACTAGTAATAAATATATAATGTCTCAGAAAAAAATATATATATATAGATATAGATATAGATATATAGATAGATATATATATAACACAATATAACCTGCTGCAACACAATATAAGCATTGTAATCTCTTATTCTCATTACAGTGTTCATAATTTTATTTTACTAATAATTAAAATAAAAAGTGCTCAGAGCACGCAAACCTCTGCCAAGGCTTTCAAACTTTGTTGTTCATGTTATTGTCCAAATTGTGGAAAACTGCCCAGTCTCACAATGCTAACAAACCTTTGAAAAAAAAAAAAAAACTACTGGATTCACATGTAAAATTCAGATCACCAACAAAATGCAATCAGTTCTTCCTTGTGTTTTCCAACATTCCCTGAAGATGTCATCAAAATCCTTTGAGAACTTGTCGGGTTATATGCGAAAAATGTGAAAAACTGTCCTATCTCGCAATGCTAACAAATCCTTACAAAAATCCTAAATATGCATCTGGATTCAGATCACCATTAAATTGTAATCACTTTAACGAAGTTCCCTGAAAACCTCATCCACTTATGTTGAGAATTTTTGTTTGGCAAGAGTTATCTTGCCAAACAGGCAAACAGGTGGCAAATGCAAAATAATGAATAATGATAAAAAAAAAAAAAAAAATCAAAATCTGAGTTCAAAAAGTAGAAACTAAATACAAGATATGTGCCCTGTGATTGGCTGGTGACCAGTCCAGAGTGTAACTCTCCCCTTGCCCAATGACAGCTGGAATTAGCCCCAGCCCCCCCAAACCAAAGGACTTTATGATATAGATATTGGACTGATGAAAGGGGTTTTAAAAAGTGTGCATGTATGTGTGTGTCAAATGAATATGAAGATGTTGCCGCATAATCTGTAGATGTTATCGTCTGAGTGTGTGTGTGTTTCCCTCCTACACCTCCGGCAGGTAAATTGGTGAGACTTCACTTCACCCCACCTCACTCCCCATCCCCCAATCCATCTCTTTATGCTGCGCTCTGATTGGTCAAGTTTTGTTTAGACTGACACGTTCCCAGAGTGACAGATTGATGAGACGGACGACTGCATTAAACACCTTCACACACACAGTTACACACGGACACACACACACACACACAGAGCTGTGATAAAAACTTTACACTTAATTTACATGTTCATGTTGAATCAAAAGTGATTGTGCTCTTTCATACATTTATAATTACAACTAACTCTACGTGCAGATTCTTAAGAGGGTAATCCAAGAATATGATCCCACTGACATTTGTTTCAGCTTGGATGTGTGTCAGCTGCAATGTGTGTCAAGTCTGTGACCCTGGTCTTTCATACCAGGCGTGTTCCTGCTGTGTATTGGCTGTGTCTCCCTACTGCCACATCTCTTCCTTTTTCATAAGTCTTACCTCGATACTATGAAGAATATATTTTTTCTGGCTGTAAAAATGTAAAAGATTTTATACAGGACAGGGTAAAAATGTTCCACTGAAATTTAGGATATAATAACTGATGAGAGTCCTTGGGCTCTAATTTCGTAGACCAGGCGCAGGTGCAGTGCACCAATGGGGTGTGTCTAGGGCATTTTGAAATCTTCGTGCACAGCGCAGTCCGACGCAACGAGGTGCATCCATTCCTCCATCCTCCCACCGGCGCAAGTGTCAGAGAGGGAGGAGAGAAGGCGTGAGTGGGTTTAACACAGCCGAGTGTAATCTTCACCAATCAAATAAAAGCCTCTTCTTGCCTTTAAAGGCTCTACAGGCAAGGCGCAGTGCCAATTTCAATCTGTCCTCCATTGACTCCAGCTTCGGTAGGTTGGTGGATGCAGCCGACCAAGGCTGTTGAGACCCCGGACCAGGGGAGGGCGGCTCTCCTCAGGCTCCATCCTTCCTTCTCCAACCAGCAGTCCAAGCTGGGGAACTGGAAGAGGAAGGAGAAGCATTTAAATAAAATTTATTTTTCTCATGAATGATTTTGTGTATCTTTAATGTGACTGAATAAATTGTGGCAAAAGCATGTATAAATGGTAGGCATATACTCGCATTAAAGGACAGAGCTGTGCAGCCAGGTGGTCTCTCCTCTCCCGTGCACTCTGCTGCTCTCCCTGTTGATACGGCACATGCAGTTTGGCCCCTCTCTCTGTCTTTAGTCCTGTAATGTCTCCTCCGTGAGGTCAAGTGGCATCCATGGCGTAAGGTTATGTTGTGTAGCACGCAACATGCGACAAAGAAGCCTGTGAGGTTTTGGTGACTTGTGCGCACTGCGCGCCTGTCAGCCAAATTACCAATGCACTGGGCGCGCTTTGCCGAGAATAGACCAGGTTGGAGCTGGCGAGCTTTCAGCACACCTTCCGCACAATGTTTTGGCACGACATTGTCACTGCGCCAAGCTGAATCTGTCGACACTTCCCCCTGGTGCGCCGCCACACCCATCTCGGTGCAGCCGGTCTCACAAGGTATCACTACGGGATCTTTAATGCTGACCTCTGAACTTGTAGGTGACACTTGAAGAGTCAATCATCCTGCTGTTGGTTGTGGCACCAACAGATGCCACAGCCAACAGCATGAACAAAAAATGTATACAGTATTTTTAAATATTTGTACTATAACCAAGCAGGGTATCTGTGTTTGAGCTGATGCCGATTTACATGTTTCTCATTCAACAAATGCACGATCCTTAATAATTGTACCTCTTTGTAGAGCTGACTAATCCGGCTTTCAAACAATATACAAAACAACACCAGCTGGTTTTATTAAAGTTTCCAAACCTCCTTTGAGATGTATACATGACAGATTTAAAGGTTCAAAAGTGCTCTTTTGTCTCACTTCATGAAGAGCAGGAAAGGCAATCCTGTACATCACATGACTGCTCTCCTCAGTGGTAGTTTTAAATGACGTCATAGTGTTTAAAAGCTATCCTACACCAAAACAATTAAAAAAAATATAAAAAAATAAAAGTTTTGGTCCAATTCGTGCCGACTCTGTGTGTGTCTTGTTAAGTGCTTGCATTGTATGGT
>JBAMNC010001646.1:0-22500 GCA_037902135.1 Cetoscarus ocellatus | reverse complement strand
AACTTGTATCTTTGGAACCCTGTAATGGATCTTGAAGGAGACAACTGTGTTTGGCAGCTCACTCTTTTGTCAATATAATGAAGGTTAGATGAAGGTCAGATATATCCAGACCTTGAAGTTTTTCAATCCATCCATGAAGTACAGTGTTTTTTTCAGAAATGTTGTATTTGTGGATCTACAGTGATAAATCTGTAATTGGTGTTTTTCATCCCAGGTTTTTCATATGAAAACATAGCAGTGATGTTCTAAGACCTCCATTTTGGACCCCAGCAAAAGGGACCACTTCCTATCAGTCTGTTAACCAATCAAATGCACCAAATGTCCTCCCACCTGGTTTTCTTGACAACAAAGTCAGGAGCAGCCAAAGGTCAAAAAGAGTTTTCCGTCATTTCCCACATTGATCAAAAAGGAAGTTTGAATAATGTTGTCTGGCCGTTTGTAACATTTAAAACAACTACTGCTTGCAAAAGTGGCACTAATTACTGAATGGAGAAAAAAAAATCCAGAGGAATAAGAGAAAATATGGCAATAGCTTTGAATGTTAATTTCTTCTTCAGATTTTGTTCTCATTATAACCAAGGCTCAACTGTGCCATATTCAGATATGAAAAGGGCTTGTTCATCATTGATTTATGTGTGATTTGTATGGAGTTAAGTGTGATTTAAATTTGATTTTGTGATTCATTGTTCTCTTGTTTTGTCTCTATGGTCATACAATTTTAATACATCATTACAGCCTAAATATTCTGTTAGCCCAGATTTTTTCTGAGTAAACATATGTCTTCTACTTGATTCTGCTTGAAACAGTTTAAGTTTTACATACATTATAGAAATCTAGGTGGATAGCAAAAAAATGGCCTGAAGCTGCAAGGGTTGAACGGTAACTAGACAGCAAAATCTTTTATTTTTGTGCTCACCACAGGCTTTCAGGCTTTCATTTTGTATTTTTTTTTTATTTACAAATAGCATACAAAGTGCATTTTTCATATAAGTGAAATAAGTGTGACATAAAGACATAAGACAAAGCATGACAAGACAGAGAGGGACAGGACAGAAAAGGACAAGACATGCTGGACAAAAGCAGAGAAATGGGACGTTAAGACAAGATGTACATTGTGACATCTTATTGCTTTTTTTTTTTTTTAAGTGAAATAAAATAGAAAACTTGTGAGAAAATTCAGTGAACTGAAAATAATGAACACACGACAAATAAATTGATATACTAACAAAAATAATAAGAGAAGGTAGTCATTTTATCATGTGAGATAAGTATATGTATGTTTTTATATCATCACTGTCGGGCACACCCCTTCTATCTCCATGTATTATTTATTTAGTTTTTTTATTTTTCATGAAACAGTTCTATTGGTCACCTCCCATGTTGGTGACTGGGTTTTATAAACTTCTAACCATTTAAAAGTTAAAAAAAAATCAGTTTGTAATCCAAACAATACAACATTCATTCATTCAGTGGAGCATTTTTATTACTTTTTTCAATTCATGAAAAGTACTAATTTTGGAGATAGGAGGTTTGTATCCGATAGAGGCAATATTTTAGGCATCAGTCTTATAAAACACATTCACTTTGAGACAAGGATACATCTAGTACCAAACTGCTAGCTCATGTCAATATTTTTTGGTTCATGACTGACCCACTCTATGCACCCTAACATCTCCAGCTACAGTGGGAGGTCCGAGTCTCTGGTGCTCTTGTTCTGAGGGTCACGGGCTGAAAAGTCTGAGAACTGTTTTAGAGACACATTATACCATATAACAAGGTGTTCAGTGTTAGCTTTCTCTCCATAACAACCTCTTATTCATTAAGTGTTTGAATTCTTACCATCACTGTATTTTCAATGTGCTAATAGGTTAAAAAAATGGTTTGGGTTAAATCTGAGGGTGTGGCTAATTCTTTTTCTTAAAGATCATAAATTAATCAAAAAGATTTATCAGAGCAATAATTTTTCTACCTCAGGTAACATTTATCTTCACCTTTCAGCAATTAAACACCCGGCAACCAATTATGTCATCAACCTGGTTTTTAACGAGCCCATAACCCTCCACCATCATGACACGCCCGCAGACCGTAATAAATACAGCAGAAGAAGAAGAGGATACTGGAGGGTAATTATAGAGGAGTGTGTGTGTAAGAGAGGGAGTAAGAGAGAGAGAGAGAGAGAGAGAGAGAGCCACAGGGGGATAACTCTGCTCTGCCTTAACCAGCTCGTGAAAAGGTTTCCTAAGTCGTTAATAAGCTAAAAGATATTTAAGAAGCAACCTCTTCACAAAGTGTCATAGAGAAGAGGAGGAGGAAGAAGGAGGAAAAAGGAGAGGAGGAGGTTAGAGAGGAGGGGAGGCAGTGAAGGAAAAAAAGGATTGTGTCTGAAATCACTTATTGGTTAAGTTAGCATCGAGCTCGCATGATTGTTGCTCTGTAAACATAATTCAACATCAAATAAACTCAGAGCTGTCAGATTGCAAGCTTGAGCCAAGCAACTCTTGTGCATCTCTTCTGCCAAATATCTTGACAATAGGAGGCTTGCCATGTATTCTGCAAGTTGCATGTCTCAGATGAAACAGGGAAAATTAAAAATAGAGATCTATATCTTTTCTGTTTCAACAGGTATGTCAGTCCACAGTGGAGAAATATGTCAAACACATGACGTAAAGAGTTCAATAGTACTGTTGTCTGTGCCTCAAGTGCTTTTCCTGAGTCAGTCTTTCAATTAATCAGGTTTATTGTTGAGAAAGTTATTCTGGTTCTCCAAAAACTTTCTGTTGAAGTTCTTTATTGAGGTAAAATTTATAGAGACTGAGCTTTGGCAGCAGGAAATATAGCCTAAATGAAGAAGACACTGGCACCACATATGAAGGCCACAGCATCATGAGCCATGCAAATTCAGTCTGAAACCAAATCCATAGAAAATGGATTTGTGATGTTTAGAGTTTTTAGTCCCTTACTGAGATGTTGCAAAATTGGATCTTGGAGTGTCACCAACTTCAAGACTACAGTCAACTTGGATGAATTCTTGCCTATGTCTCCTTGTCTTTATTGTAAGGCTCCTGTCGATCATGGCATAAGGAAGATGTGTTAGATTTTGGTGGTGATCCGAACTTTGCGAGTACTAATGGATCCAGGAGTTTTTCAAGGATTGTTTGACAGAACGAGATTCTTTTACACTAACTCACCCAACAATGTTTGAAATAACTTGGTGGAGGTTTATACCCTTGGGGCACATCTATTTATGCTGAATGTGTGGGTCGCTGTAGTTTATGTTGTGGGTCTTAATTCCTCATAAAAAGTTTCAGGGGGCTTTAGAAATAAATTCATTGACTTTGAGGTGCTGCACCTTGACAAGAGAGAGACTGCCTTAAAACTGCATAAATCAGGTTGTACACCCGCCTTACACCTAATGATCTCTATCACTGAGGCACACCCTGACTCAAGTAAGATTTTCAGAACTTTACTTCAACTTTATGCTTCACATTTTTCATGACTTGAAAATCTCCTGTCCCCAAGTTTTGTTTCTGCTGTTATTCATTCAGACCTGACCTATTGCCATCTTAGATGTTTTTTTTTTCTGTGTGTGCTCCAGGGCATACAGTTCTCCTCATGTATCTAAAGTACACAGCAGCTGTATTCACCGCAAAAATTGCCCGTCATTCTGGTTGCAGTTCATTCCACATTTGAGACCTGCAGCCTCACACAGCTTTGCTGGTAAAGGACACATAGCCCATTAGAAGAAAAATACCACGCTTTATTTTTCTGTAACAGGATCTAACTTCATGTGTGTTCCTTCGCCAGCCGCATGGTGACCTGCTGTAATCTGCTGCTGTGCTGTTGAAAGCTGCACCTGAATTTGAACTTTGTAAAAATCACAGGACTTATCAGCCTGATCACCTTCTGCTTTTCTTTAAGGAAAGAGCGAAATATGAGGGAATATGATTGAAGGAAAAGGAGGCGGAGGAGACAAAAAGGATGATGAAGAAAAAGAGAGATAAGAAGTAAAAGAAGAGGAAGAACGAAGGAGGAAAGAAGGAATTAAGAAGGCGAGGAGGAGATGAAGAAAGAGAAGGAATAGAAGAAGGCAAGAGGAGAGAAAGAAGAAAAAGGAGAGGATAATATGGAGAAAAAGAACAAGGCAAAGGAAGAGAGGAGAGAAGAAAATACATAAAGAGAAGATAAAACAAAGGAGATGAGGAAAAGGGATATAGGAGAGGAAGAAGACAGTAAGAGAGGTAGAGCAGGAAGAAAAGAAAGTAAAAAAGAAGAAGGGGAGGAAAAAGAAAGGAAAGCAAGGATACAGGGGAGAAAAGGATGGAGGAGGAGGAGAAAAAGAAGAAGGAGAAGAAGGAGAAGAGGAAGAAGAAGAAGAAGGAAATGGGGACAGAAGAAGAGAAGAAGTGGACCACATCCTCTCACCTTCTGACATACCATTACACTGGTACTGATGGTGTTGCCATGGTGATGATTAACACTAATCACTGGAGGATTGTTGTCACCATGGCAACAGCAGGAGCAGCAGAAGTGGTGGTGTGGGATGGATGGAGGGGGGAGGCCCGTTTAAAGACAGTGGTCACTAGGGATGAGGGGGGAGGAGGGGTTGTTTAATATTCAGAGAATTAAAGCTGCAGCAGGAAATGAGCGTGATGAAGAGGAGGATGAGGAGGTGTTGGCAATATTTCAGTTTTTGTTTGATATTTACTTGTTTCATAGCTTCAGGAATCTTAACACAAACATGAGCTGGTCTAAAAACATGATTTGCTGTTCTTTTCACAAACAAAAATCACAAACATCAATTCCACTGACAAGGTTTGTTATTGTGGAAATCTGAGGCACCTTCAATCTTATCAAGAGGTTTGTTAATTTCCATCAAGAAAGAGTTCAGAAATAGTTCAGATTTTCTTAACACAGTATAGCATTTCAAATTCATTGCATGTTTTAATAGAATTTTAAGAATCATACACTTTATGTAATAACAGAATCCAAACAGCAAGAAAATAATGGGTAATTTTATGTTGATCAAACTTGTTTGAGGCTGTCAGCTCAATAAATGCATCACAAAACAGTATTTTACAATACAGCATTATGTGATGCCATACAGTACTCCATAATTCAATACTGTAGATTCTGTTGTGAAACTGGCCACATGCGGTCCCTCCTCTTCACTCAGTATGTCGCGCCATTTGATTTGCAATTTCCAAACATTGCAACTTTCAAGTTTAACCCATCTGCCATGAGGTCTTTTAGTCTGATTTTCTAATATGGCACCATATACAAGGTAGACTGCAATACAGCGTATTAGTAGGTAAAATTACTTTACTAACCATGAATTACCAAGATTTTTATAACTGCCGCATTTGTCAGGTGGCAGTCATCTCAATGCAATTAATCTACTGGTGAAATAAAAATTAAAATGTATAATTAATCAAAACAGAAAATATTACTTTATTGCAGCGAAAAAGTACCTCCAATCAGCTTTTATTAAATTTTTTGGTCATTAGATTATACTTTACTGTTTGGTTTTGAGCTTAAAAATATTGATCTGAATTCCGATAAATGCAAGATATTTACAGTAGCTATTGTCAAACTACAGGCATACTTGATTGTCTAATCTATGGTATCATTTAATATGAAACATTTTGGCCATCTGAAATTGAGAAACTGAGAAAAGCTTTAATGTGGCCTTCATGGTAAACAAGTTTGCCCAAAGTTCCCTGCTATACTGAATTTATCAGTATAGCATATAATTTATCTTAACTACTCCTACACAGGAAGACATTTCACTACCGTATGTTTTGACACGTGTTTGGATTAAATGCAATTTGGTACAATGTAAAACAAAATGATCTAACCCCTGCCTCTGTGAGGTCTTCAAGTAGAGGATGATAAAAGTATAGTGATGGGTCCAGAAGAAGGCCTGGGGTGGTTTATGTGGTAGTGTGGTTAGCAAAAATCTCCTGAATAAGAAATAAACATGAAACTCAAAGGCCATGACTTAATGAATCCAAAGTATGTTGGTTCACCATTGAGTCAAAGTGGATATTCAAGCAAAGTTAAAGAAAAACCCTCAAAATGTTCTTGAGATATTGCATTGTCTGGCAAAAGATGACTATGAGATCTTTGACCCATGAACTTCAAAATCAAGTCACTTTATCTTTACCTCTGCCAAGGAGGTTGTATTTTTGCCAGAGTCTGTCTGTCTGTCTGTTTGTCTGTCTGTTTGTCTGTTAGCAAGATTACGCAAAAACTACTGGGGGATTTACATGAAAATTTACAAGAGGTCTGGATGGTCCAAGGAAGAAGCCATTACAATTTGGGGCTGATCCGATCCAGATTGACGTCACAAAAAAACATTGAAGTTTATAATGGCAAATCCCATTCATTTACAGCATTATGGGTACTTTATTTGCAAACTGACGTCAACAATTTTCAAGCCTATGTCACTACATCTCCCAGCTTCCCTTGCAATGGCAGCAGAGTTCTCCACGCAGAGCCAGGACATGCTGAACAGCCAATCAGCACTGAAAGCTGTGCATGCACAGTTCTGCTCACAGACACAGCGGAGAGGAGGACGTTTTGCCAATGGAGAAAGCCCAGCGCTGTTCCTGGAGCTTTGGTTTCTAAGACAAATAAAGGCAGCAGACTCTCCTGAAATTGTAATAAACATCCCAGTTCTTTACAACTCACAGCTACTTACTGTGAGCCCATTAACATTATAGAAACATACGCGGCAACTCTGCTTGCTCGCAGTTCTTCAAGCTGTGCCTGTTCATCACTCGAAACAAGGTTGCTGATAATGTCAATACAGAAATAGTCCGTCATAGCAGAAGTCTTTGTGTGTGTGACTGTAAAAACCTAACCCCCAAATTCCACAAAGAGCAAACACCGAAGTGCCGTGGTTTTGCTCCGACCAACAGGCTGGTGACATCACCCACTCAAAGCGCTGCCGCGCGCACAACACCATCATCCGTACAAGCAGCAGCAAATTGGTTCAGTCAACAAGTTACAAGACCCACTACTAACTAGGCCACTCTATTGGATGATATTTATATTAACAATAATCACACTTCTTGCAGATTGATACTATTTATTCCACAATGTGCGTATAAAATAATTATAGGACTATCATGTTGGGTGGAAATCACAATTTATGGGTGGAAGTGAGCTGCTTGGTGGAGGTCTGTGCTCTCGGAGTGCTTTTCTAGTTTAGCCAAAGTGAAAATTTGTGCGAGGCTTGAAGAAAATCCTTTGGGGCATTTTTTGTGGCATATTCTGTTCTCAAGTGAGAGATGAGCTTGAGAACCCATGAACAGGGTGACCACCAAAATCTTGTAAATCCAACCTTGACTTTGGATGGACTTTTGTGCAAATTATGAAAGTAATCTAATAGTATTCTTGAGATACCACTTTCACAAACATAAGAAGTGAGTAGATTACCCTGAGGCTCAAAGTCCAAGGAGCACATCATTGATCCAGAGATAACATGTGCTTTTAAGAGCTCTTAGAAATCCAGTGTTCATCAGCAGGAGATCAGTGTGCACCTATGACATACAAAAACTGAACAGATCATCCTTCAGTCAGGGAGGACAAAACCCCTGGGAGAATTATCAAGATGTTGCATTAACAAGCTAGGTATTAACATGAGCCTCCATAACCTTGATCCCTGACCTCTGAGCTCCAAAATTTTAACAAAAACAATCATCCTCATGCCAAAGTAGTCTTAAAAATATTTTCCAGATGGTTATTTGGATTGGCTTGGTAATGTCTTCGACCTTGGATTTTGCTGGCACTGAGGCAGAAGTGTTTTCTGTTGTTGGTTTTAACTCAACAGATTAGGTTGTGAAGCAGAGAGAGACAACAACATGTCTGACTGAGTGAAGAAGTGACGATGGATCTTATTACCAGCATCACACTTATCCAGACGTAAACACACTGTATGAAAATTGTTTGGGCTGTAAGTGTCTCAAACACAAATTAGATAGGGTCAAAACCTCAAAGTGTTACATCACAGCTTCACCAACACCTTCTATATGATCCCTTTAGATATTTTTATAGCAGTGAGACTGAGGGCAAGCAGCAACTTCTGATATTAAGAGACGATGTCAATGAGGAAGATTAAAAAAAAAATGCAGTCACAGAAGTGTTCACTTAAAGCTGTCAATAAAATCAGCATGTCACATACACACTCCATGTTAAAAAGAAATTGGGATTAAAATATGCAGAGTGACCCTGGCTCAGAACTCTTATTAGGGTTGTTGTAACAAAAGATAAAAAAAAAAAAAATCTTAAAGACATCAATAATCAGGCCCAATGTCTTCTTAATAGTCCCTTCTGATGAAAATTGCTGATCAGCGTTCACTAATGGTGCATTTCCACAGTAACAGCTTGAGTTGTCCCAACTCCAAAAATTTTTAAGATTTCATTGATGGATTTTATGCCTCTGTGCTGACAATATCTGAGGGTGAAGGACTGTACTTCAATCCTTTGGGATATATCAAAAAATCATGAAAACCTTATAGATATGTCTTCTTGGAGTCAACGGTGAATTGATGAAATTTTGTAGATCAACAGTCTAGGTCCTTAAGTCTCTTGGTCTTGCTCTATACTTGAGCAACATCTCTAGAATGCTTCAGAGGATTTGGGGCAAGAAATTTTATACAAAAAGTTAACTTATTAAATGATGTGGGTGGTAATCAGTCAGAGGCAGTGTAGCTCAGTCTGTAAGGGCTTGGGTTGGGGACCAGAGGGTGGCTGGTTCATGCCTGACTGATACATCCTTGGAAGTTGTTGTAGTAGCTGGGGAGATAGTGCTAAATGCTAACAGGTTTCTGTGTTTTTGGACTCTCATCTGTGCCACTCTGTTTTATTGGTGGGTTGAAAGAAGCACCAACTGTGACTTCAGCACACTAAAAAAAATATCACTGAGTATGTTCAAGTCAAAGAACAGAAGAGTGTGCATTGGAGAGCAGTGAGTCGTCTGTCTCTGAATACTGATGATATTCCACTGTCTGCTCCATGTCCCCTGATACACACCCACTGTAACACACACACGGAAATATGAATTGTATTCCTGTCAGGAAGGAACGATGGAGAAGACTGACAGTGATCCATTTACATCTCCACCCATCTGTCTGTCTGCTTAACACACACACACACACACACACACACACACACACACACACACACAGAGGAGAGTGAGTTTTGACTGACAGCTTGAGGTCCAGTCAGCTGTCAGCATCTTTGGTGAAGACGAGGTGATGAAGGCCAGATAATGGAAAATACCTACACACACACACACACAAACACACACACCAACACACACACTGTAATGTTGAAATCTGACCACATTTGGAGTCCACCATCCCTTTAAGAGATCACGTTTAATCTCTTTTTGGAAAATTCTTCAAATTCTGTTTGAAATGTCATCAAGTGTGCCACAAGCTGCGTTTTTCCATCCAAAATGTTTGCAAAATATAACCTCTCTTATTTTTCCAAAAGAAAATGAGAATTTATGCATAAAGGAGCAAATAAGTTTTGCATTAGGTATCACTGCCCAAGGACATAAATGTGCTGAAGGCTGCTCTCTACATGGTCTTCAAAGCCAGAGAAGAAGAAATAAAGGATTTTATCAGGAGTATTAATATTTTGAATATCCATCTATTGATCTGTTCATCCATCCATTCATTAATTCATACAGTAAATCATTTCAGTCTGTTCATTCTCATCTATTGAGCTCTCGATTAGTCCATCTATTCTATTCTTCCTTTAATTATTCCATGTTTTTATCCATCCATTCATCTTTCCAACCATCCATCCACCCTGCAAACCAATCCAATCATCCGAATATCTATCCATTCATCTGTTTATGGATTTAGCCTGCAATCATCCATCATTCCATCTCCCCATCCATCCAATTTGTACAATAATTTTTCATTAAACCATTTATCTATTCCTGCATCCATACTTCATCCATCAACTATTCCTTCATCCATCTATACACATACCCAACCTGCATCCATCAATCCCGCAACTATCAATAATTTCATCCATCCATCCATTGATCCATTTATCCTTTCATCATATATTAGAAGATTAGCATAATGTTTAAAATCTGCTTAAAATTGGTTATTGGGGAAAGTGACAAGGTTCACGGGCGGAGATCCAACTATAACAAGTAGGCATGGACACTTAATACTCCTCCAACACCATGGTTCTTTTCACTTTAGAAACATCGAGCTGCATTTAAACACAACAAAATTAACTCCCAGGTCATACTTTCACCAAAGGTTTGATGATTTCTTGTTGGTAAACGTCAGCTTCTCTACATTGATGCATGAATGCAGCATAACACTTTGGTTTTATACAGGAAAACAAACCTAAAACAAAGCAAACATAAAAAAATAGCCAAGTCTGTTGTAATTTTTCGATGCAATCATGCTACCCTGTATCATCCAGATGAGACAGAACGCTCATGCCGGCAGTCTGAGAGCCCTGACTTGGTAACATACTTTCGTAAAGAAATGTCAGCATGAGCCACATCTGTTATCAGCCAATGCTCATTCACTGAAAACAGGAAAAGGGAGCTCAAAGGCCCATCATATGAGGCTAAACTGGGGCCAGACATGACTACCCAAAGGTCCCAAGTCCAGCAAAATCATTTGGGGCTTGGGGAGCAGAAGAATATGACGCCTTTTACTAAACTCTCAGTTTACAGAGAAATGCACTAAGCCTCTTTAAAGACAACTCTCCTTAAACGCTCACCATTTTAGCTCTGTCATTTATTATGTAACAGCTCCACACACCCCACGTAAATTTGTGTTTTCTGCTTGTCACAGGCAGAGGCCATGACTGTTTTGAAAATTTGCTCTGCGGCCTGTAACCCCTCCTCCCCCCTCCCATCAGGCAATGTTTGGGCAGCCAGTCAGCGCAGAGCTCATTATTATAGCCTCCTGTAGCCTCCCACCCCTCAGATCTGAGCCATTACAAAAGGAGACAAAGTTTTTCTTTGTTGTTCAACTTAAACCAAATCTTTGCTTAATAGACACCCAAGACTGCAAAGGGTCAAACAATCCAGGACATGGGACCTTTAATCTGTTGTTTCAGACTTCCAGTATTTAATAACAAACTGCAAACAACAAATTGAATCAGCTCTTAATAATAATACACACATATACGCATACATACAAATCCAACTACACACTACACACTGAGGACTTCATCAGCCAGCAGTGAGTCTGTCAGATCTGTTTAAATAATATGAGAATATATATTATATATAAAAATATATACATATATATGCACACAACCATAGTGCGGTTGAATCATCCTCATTAATGCTCAAACTCTCTGTTTATATGTCCGCTCTCCCTCTGTCTGATCGCTCCCCAATAGACGCCTAATTACCTCAAAGGCTGACATCATTATACTGAAGTGTGTGTGTGTGTGTGTGGGTGTGTGTGTGTGTGTGTTTGTGTGTGCGTTGGTGTGAATGTTTGAGGGTCTTCTCTTAATTAGCCTCCTCTTCTCTCTCTCACCTCCTGCAGAGATCTTTGATTAGACTAGTTTACATGTTCATACACACACAAAAACACACATACAGTAGTCTGATTATGATGTTAGAAGAAGAAAAAGCTGAAGTCAGATGGTAGGAATGAAACAAAGTTTAAAGAAGAGGAAATCTCGAGTTTTGTGAGTTCAGTGTAGAATTTTTTTGCAGAGAATATTTTCCCCTGTTCATCTAAACGTTTGTGAATCATTATTAAAACATTTATTACTGTATGTTTCAATTGATAAGGTAAAGTCACAGAATACATTCATGTACTGCATAATATTGATATTATAAGCAATGTTTTGTTTTTTTGTTTTTTTGGCATTTTTCTGTGGACAAAAATGTTTTTAAAAATCTCCCATGTGTCAATGAGATTATTTATGATTACGGAAAAATCTGTTTATAAATTTAATCATAGATCTAAATAAAAAGAAAATTTGAATTTATAGAATAAGCATACAAAACGTAGCATTTTTAATAAATATTAGAATACATCCTCAGTTACGGGCACAAACTTTCTATCTCAACTTTTTATGATTTTATGTTTTTTTGTTTGTTTTTGTTTTGTTTTTCTTCATGAAGAAGTGCTTTGGTAACCTTCCATGTTGGTGAGTAGGTTTTATAAAAAAAAAAAACGTTTGACCAAAGTAAAGCACAACAAAAAAATTGTAACCAGGACAATATTCATTTATTTAGTAGCAGTTTTTTTTATTTCTGGAACAGTTGTCAATTTTGAGATAAGAGGTTTATGTCAGACAGTGAGATATGATATAAAGTTCATAAACACATAGAGTGCAACACAAAATTAGGATTGAACAAATATTGTACAGTGTGTGTTTTTATTGGCTAAGAGTACTTGTGTTTTTAATTTGTGTGAACATAAACAGCAGGATGGTTCTCTATCATGGCCCTCCGTTAATGAGTGTATGTGTTTCTCAGTGTGGCATGTTGCTAACAGCTGTTAGCATGTTGTTGTTTACAGCTGCTG
The DNA here is from genome assembly GCA_037902135.1 of Cetoscarus ocellatus. Taxonomy (NCBI): domain Eukaryota; kingdom Metazoa; phylum Chordata; class Actinopteri; order Labriformes; family Labridae; genus Cetoscarus; species Cetoscarus ocellatus. Next base: position 9,961 of record JBAMNC010001646.1, on the reverse strand, counting down.
TCTCAGTGTAAATAAATGAGTTGCGGTGCAGCAGACTAATGGGGTTAATTAGAAGAACGCCTCCAACAAACTGCCTCGTTAGGGACGACAACAGCAACACACACACACACCCACACACACACTAACTTGGGTTAAAAATGGGCACTTTTAAGCCCATTTTAAATATGACTTTTGACTGTCTGGTCCTTTAAGACATTTTCAACATGCTTTTATTTAATGGCACTTCAGAGAAAACTCAAATGTACAAAAATCTATGTTGTTGATAAGTTTTTACTTGTCAAAATATCTCCCATCCCACCATTATGATTATAACAACCACTTCATTTCTTGGCTCTGTAATATGCTTGCAAATGGTATTTTGGTGTGCTTCACAGGTGTTATTTTTATGTAGTGTGCTCACGGTGGTTACAGTAAATGAACAAGCACACCCATTTGCAAAGACAGGTGTGTTTGTTTAAAGAGTGGTCGGATGCAAATCTGGCATGTTTCTATCTTGAGGTCTTAGAAAATGTCTTAGCCTTAAACCACACCTGGTCTAAAGTCTGTGGCATTGTGCTAGTTGTATTCTGAGGATGCATTAAGCTGGAGATTTACTTGCTGTTAACTACGCATATGCATGATGGCTGCCATGCATCCCCTCCAATTGATTTAGTGCATTGGTTGTGCATGTCCTCCAGAATTAACGTGTTGCATGTTAAGCTCGTGCTAGCTTGGTTTCCTTGGCTGTATTTTCTCACAGACAGTCTCACAGAAACTAATGAAGTATTCTTTGATACAATGATAATTAAAAGTGAAGCACTGAAGGATACACCCTCTGCTTCTTCCAGTGGTTTGACTGGAAGAAGCAGAGGGTGGTTTAGATGTGGTAGTTTGACCACCACATCTAAACCACAGTCAGCAGCAAGTTGTCATTTAACATGGTAACCCATTACACCCATACACTAAGACAGTTCCGACGATGCACGCAAGAAGATATCGTAGATATGGAGTTCAGAGAAAATTCAAAGAGAACACATGGAAGATTCACAGATGAGAGCCACAGGTAATGCATAGAAAAACTCAAGCATACAGGAAACATGCAAGGAGCTGACAAGACAAACTGACTCAGAGGAGGAGACACACAGAGGCTTTACACACACAGGGTAAACAAACACAGGTGAGACAATCACACAGGTGAGACATTCACACAGGTGGACACAATCAGGGTAACAAGGGTAAAACAGAAAACACTGAGGATCAGGGAACAGAACGAAACACAAGGAACATGACAGTAAAACTAGAAACAAGAGGTCAGCTCAAACTAAATAAAACCAAACCAAGTCAAACACATTACACTTATTTCCTTCATTATGTGCACATACTCCACATAAACAAACAGAAAAACAAACAAAAACCCCACAATCAGAGATTCTCATGCAACATGGGGCTACATTTATAAGTGTGACATTTAAATTATTGATTAGATTTCAGTTTTATGCTAATGAGAAGGTGTCCAACTTGTCTTTTTATAGTTTCTAATGTTGTGGGGATGCTGTCATGAAATCTAACTTTGGTTTGAGCATCATTTCATACAGTTTCCCTTGTCTGTTTTCAGTGTTTATTGGCACAATTAAAGTAGAGAAATTAACCTCCATGTATCTGTTGGAATAACAAAATGCCAACTGGCTGACTTGCACTGCTTTGAGGGTCATGAATGCTGACACCCTGATTGACTTGATTCACATTCCCTTTAAACACATCTACATAGGGCAGTGTGGTGGTGCAGCCAGTAGTGCATGTGCCTCAGCAAGAGGGTTGCTGCTCAATCCCTGTGTCAGTCAAGGGGGTTTTGCATGTTCTCCCTGTGCATGCGGGTTCTCTCCAGGCACTCCAGATTCTTCCCACAGACCAAAAACATGCTCATTACTTTGATTGGTGAGGTATGAGTTATTAGGTATGAGTGTGAGCATGAATAGCTCTCTGTCTCTCTGTGTGACCCTGTGATCGGCTGGCCACCAGTTCAGGGTGCACCCTGCCTCTTGCCCAATGCCAACTGGGATAGGCCCCAGCCCCCATGACCCGAAAGGGGTAAGTGGTACAGATGATGGATATCTACATAAATTCAAGGCAAGCCAAGCACAAAATTATCACTGGCGCTGGAATTTGTGTAATCAACAAAGCACATGACAGACCGCTGTGCATCATGTGCTTTTAAACAACAGGATTAACCCAACACAGTAGGCCCCTTTTGATTATTTTAGTCAAATTGTTAGCGTGTATTTAAACTGACAAACTTAGGATAAAACACCTTTGGAATACATATTTTAAACACATGTGAATTCGGTGAAAATCATTAGTGCAGTTAAGGGAGAAAATAATATATAATATATTAAATCTTGTAGCTCAAAACTTTTGCCTGGATTTTTATTGTAATAATGCATGTTGAACCTCAATGAATGCAAGCAGAATCAAATTAATCAATCTTTTTTTGCTTTTTAAATATTTATATAATATTATATGATGTCATATATATGTTTTGAAAGTTGTACGACGAGACACAACAAAAAATAAAATCAAATTTAAATATCACAGGAGTTACCAGTCTTACACAAATCAATGATTAAAAAGACTTTCTACAAATGAAAATGGCTCTGTTGAGCATTGGCTTTAAGGACGACAAAAAATATATGTATTTACAGCTTTCCTATAGACATTTTTGCTCCATTTAGCCATTTGAGCCACTTTCAGGAAGTAAATTTTGTCCTAAATGTTATAAAGAGCATCATAACACTACTCACACTGACAGATAACTGTCTTGTCTCTTAGTGACCTTTGGCTGCTCCTGATTGGACGCTTCCATCAAGAAACGAGTGAAGAAGACATAACTCGCATTTGATTGGTTAATAGACCAACAGGAAGTTGTAATTTCTCTAGGGGTTGAAATGAGGGTCTTATATCATCACTGCTATATTTCCTTTTTAAACAATTAGATAAAAAAATTACCAATTACAGATTTATCATGATGGAACCACAAACTCATAATTTACGAATAAAAACATTTCACTTATGGCTGGATTTAAATATGTCTGTATGGTCTATTTTTGACTTGAGCTTCCAAACACAGCTGTCTCCATAAAAATCTGTTGTATGATTCCAGTGATAGGTTAAAAACAAGTGTGTGTTGTCTCTTGAGTGTGCTGATGATCCCATGTTGGAACACTGTAAAATCTAACAAGTTGGCCTTACTTAAAAAAAATTTGGAAACTGATTGCCTTAAAAAAGGTAAGTAAATATGATTAATAGTGTTAGATTACATTTACTTTATATTTACTTGTTTTGTGTACTCGGAACCCTGTTGTGTGTACTTAATTCTATTAAGTTATTTTAACTTGGATTAAAAAAGTTATGTCAACTTTCTATGTTAGCAGTGGTAGCAACTTGGGTTAAGTGTCTTGCCCAAGAAGTTATCGCATTTATTGCCCAGAGCTGGGCTCAAACCTACAACCTCCCAATTACTGACCAAGCACACTATCCAACCGCGCCACTGTTGGCCAGCATATGTGATTTCAGAAAATCATTCAGTAACGGTAACATTCAGTAATGGGTTTGATTTGTCCTTCCTCCATCACAACCCATTTTTGAGTTCTCTACCCCCATATCTGTTTTAAAAAAAGTTATATACAAAAAACATGTGAGGACAAAATCCATGAAGTCTTGTGCGTGTGAAATAGAAAAAAGGTCAGTGAATAAAAAGTGAGCAGTGTGTAAGAAATTGGAAAAAGTGTGACTGACAGCTCGACTTGGTGAGCACTAAAGCTAACAGGTGCTAATGAACACACACATACACACTGACACACACAGTGAGAAGAAACAGATCCATTAGTGTCAAATTATCAACGAGCTCTGACGGTTTATTGGTGATTCATTAACAAGGCCAGGAAATGACGAGAATGGCGGCGATGTTAGCGCCTGTCAGAACACAGCTTCCTCTCTGCATGCCTGCCTGTCATAATGAGACAGACACAGGGGATTTGGATGAGTTTGAAGCTAATTTTTAATGTTGATATCTCTACTTTCATCCTTTAATTCCAGTGTGATCATACATTTACTCTAAGCAAAACTGCAATGGCAATGTTTCTTACATTGCCATTATGGCAGAGCTGGGAGCTGCAGGAAAAAGAGCAAAATGAAATGAGTAAAGAAAATAAACATGAGCAGAGAAAAAAAATGTCAGAAGGATTGTTCAGAATTCTGACTGTTTCTTATTGGTATTTGGGAAAATTGGGCTTAATTCCCACCATAACTTAAATTAATAAACAACACCAAACATGGTCATTTTATGAACCATTTGCTGAAATTAAATATCTTGATTTTTCTGAAGTAAAAACTACAGGAAAGAAACTGATGTGAGGTTCATATTCATCATTATCTAAATGCATGTGATATGATACTGGCTGCTGTAACAACACAGCTTTGTCTTTGTTCTTTTGTATGTTTCTGAAACATCAGCAGAGGAAGTGCACTGCCAGGGGTGAACAATATTAGATAATATTAACCAAAAACTTGATACTTTTCAGCTGAATGAAAATATTTTACTTCCCTCTAATGACTGATGTCAGTCTGTGCTTCTTGTCAGTCGGTGCCTGGAATTCCACTCACTTGCACTAAATGTGACGTCATGTGCAAAACTTCTACAGGTGTGTTTTTGTCAAAATTTTAGCCTTTGTCTTTGAAATGATTAAAATCAAAACTTCTACCTTGTGTGCATGCGGGTGCTTCTTACTTGAAACCATGAGCCCAAAGCCTACACTTGCTGTAATACTCATACCTTGAATCACTGGTATTCATTAATGTCATAGAAAAGAGAGTAAACTCTGCTGTTTGATTTATATTCATAGAAAAAACTCTACAGCGGAGAGCTGACTCTGTGTGTGTGTGTGTGTGTGTGTGTGTATGTGTGTAGATAAGCAGTCACCTCATGTTTACAAGCTGCTCTGATGTTCAACACAGAGCCCATCTGATCAGATAACATTCACACACACACACACACACCTCTAAGACCAGTGTGTAGTTTAACCAGCAACCCTTTACAGGACGTTATACGAATATGAATTTCTTTGAAGTTGGGGCATTGTGTAAAATGTAAATAAAAACAGACTACAATGATCTGCAGTCATTTTTTTCTTATGTTAAAGTGAATTCAGACAAAGATATTTCATGTTCAAACCGATGAAATGTATTGTTTTTTGCTAATGCTCACTCATTTTGAATTTGGTTCCTGTAACAAGCTCCAAAAAAGCTGGGACAAGGGAAACAAAAAACAAGCTGAGGGATGCTCAAAAGAACACCTGTTAATTGATGATAGGTGAGCGTTATGTTTTGGTGTAAAAGGAGCATCGCTAAAAGCCTAAGTTGTTCACAAGCAATGATGAGGCAAGGTTCACCACAATGTGAAAAACTGCATCAGGAAAATAGTCCAGCAGTTTCAGAACAACTTTCCTCAATGTGCAATTGCAAGGAATTTGTGTATTTCATCATCTACAGTCCATAATATCATCAAAAGATTCAGAGAAACCAACGAAATCTCTGCACGTAAGTGGCAAGGCCAAAAACCAACATTGACTGCTCATGACCTTTGATCCCTCAAGTGGCACTGCATTGAAAATGGACATCAATCTGTAAAGGATGTCACCACATGGGCTCAGGAACTCCATACCACTGTCAGTTAACACGGTTCACAGCTACAAATGCAAGTTAAAAATCCACCGTGCAAAGTAAAAGCCATATATCAACAACACGGAGGAACAACTCTGGCTTCTCTGGGCCCATGCTCAGCTGATTTTGTTGAAATTTTCAGGGAATTTTGGTCATGGCACAAGATTTTGGTGATGATCCCAATTCTGTATTCTGTTTGATCCGATAAAGGAATTTTTTGAAGAATTTAACGTCATGAGATAGGGCAGTTTTCCACATTTTTATTGATGAATGTCAGAAATGCCTTGGTGGTGGTTTGTGCTCGGTGAGCACCTCTGCTTATAACTATAGTTTCCAGAACTATCACCATATAAATACCATTAAAAATCTCAAGAAACAGTGTCAAAAAAGTCAACCCTTGTCAGGAATTTTCTTGCAATTTTTGTAATTTTTTTATAATTTAAAAATATTGTCCAAATTTTTATGCTTTCGTTACCTCTGCCAAGGATGTTATGTTTATGTTTAATGTATTTTTTGTAGTTTGTTAACTCATTAAAAGGATAACTGAAAAAGTTCGCAAAAGACTTTAATGACATTTTTATGGAAGTTTGGTCATGGTTTGTGCTTTTTGAAAATGTCTAGGTAGTTATGACATTGCAGAAGTAAGTAACCAACATTTGGATAAGTGGAACAAACAAAGTGTGAGGAAAACCCTCTGCAATATTATCAACCAAAAAAGAGAGCATCCACTGAATCATACAAATAGCACTGCAAGTATGTATGGAAGCCAAATAGGAACAGTATATAAATCCAAAAATGCATTACTGAGGTATCACATTCACAAGATTTGGCCATAAGTATTTATGAATGTTGTACGGATGGACAGAAAGATGGACAACCAAAGCCTCTGGCCAAGTCTGTTCTGGCATGGATTACAGCAGTTACTGAAATTTGTAAGCAATTTTACAAATAAAATAATTGGACAAATAAACTGGAAACATCTGGAATTGAGTCGATGGTTTCACTCCTCACTAGTTTCACTTACTCATCCAAACTTTGACATCCTGTCTGTGCTCCTGTTCACAATGTCTCAAGGTCCCTTAAAGCTGGAGGCTTAAAGTAATTACATGTCTAATGGAAAAACTGACGTTTGCTTGACAAAATAATGTGCTTCCTCTTTGATAAAAAGATTAGGCACAGTCAGGCCATATGTGATGTGTAAGTGTTATAAAAGCTAAGTAAAAACGTTGTCCTTCTCTTTGTCCATCCATCCTCACCTCCCTCCATCCTGTCTGAGGTGATGAAGGATCAATTTCAAATCTTTCCATTTCCCGCTGAAATCTGAATACACACCAGGAGATCAGCACCAACAGAGAGAAAGAGGACTGCAGGATGATTGATGGAAACATAACGCTTCATCTCTGCAGCTCACACACACTCACACACGCACACACTCACACCTGCACACAGACACTCTGCTAAATTGATCAGATTGTATAAAATAATCTTCCAGCAGAGGGAAAAGTCGCCTCGCTGTCGTAAACAAATAACAGCTGACATTTGTCAAAAGAGTGTGTGTGAGATAAATTTTACCACCTTGCAACCTGCCTTCAGGCCGGCTCATTAGACGCACACACTGTGTGTGTGATACCAAGTGTTAACCTGGTCCGACCTTCCCTCTGGCTCACACACATCAGAGTGTTTTACAGTGAAAACACACACACACACTGTTACAGCTGTTTCAGACTGCTGCATGTTGGCTCAAATGCATTTCAATTTTATTTCTCAAATTATTTTGAGTGAACGTTGGGAATCAATCCCATGAGCCTCGTGTCCAGAGTCTGAAATTAAGCACCAGTTGCTGAATTTTCTGTTTGGTTTGTAAATTTTAAAGGGTTATGCGTCACATGGCAAATGACACATGGTAAATGTTTGTAATTTAAGAGTCGTGCACAAAAATATCCCAAGTTGAAGCTCTGCAGGTGTAACTGTAGCTACTGTTGCTGTTGATATAAGTGCTTCATGGCATTGCACAGATATTAACACACAAACATACACTGACAATGAAACACAATGCATGTTCAATGCAGTCCGTCTAGGCGAAACTAATGTACTCACTAACTAATGATCCCCACATGGACATAGATTGTCACTCTGTGGACTGGAATAAAAATAGTCTGTCACGGGTGTCAATCACACACCCACACAACGCTGATTGGCTCTCACGGCGTGACATCACCTGAAAAGTTCAGATATTTCAACTTTGGCAACGGAGCATGGCGACCTGCTCCATGTCCAAAGCGACCCCAGAGCCCCATCTGCAGCAACAGGGGCGCCGCCCCCATGTCTCCAAAGATGCGACCAAGTCGCCCAGAACGCGTCCGTTGCATCATGTGAGATCTGGTCGCGTGTGGTCGTGGCTGATTGTGGCTGTACATTGACTCTGCATGGAGAGTGGCCGCCGATGTCACCCGAGTCACGTTCGGTGTGAACGCACCTTAAGATCATTTTGGACACTGCATGAGTCACACGTCAAGAATTGACTGTGGTGCTCAAAGTGAAGTTGGGAGTCAGAGGGTTGCAGGACACCAAAAACAAAAGGGAGATGTTAGATAACTTCTAATACAAAAATAAAAATTAAAGAAAAAGAAAAATATTGTCTCAATCCTTCTGACAAATAACTACAACACACTGGCTTGTGGATATATCAGCCACGCTCGTAATGCTACATAACACTCACATACAGTGTGAAAACAATAGACAGGAACCTTTCAGATAAAATGATTTTTTTTTAGCACAATTTACATGTGTTTTTTATGTTAAAATATATATTTCTGCATGGAGTTTGTACATGATTTCTGGTACTTTTGCGGATGGCCTTAAGCTGACACTTGAGAAACTGCATCTTTAACACGTCCACATTGGCTTAATTTTTCAACCAAAAAAAAAAGTGCTCTCACCAAACGTAAATTTCAGTTTGTTGCACAATGAAAATGCACTGAAAATGAATGAGTTGACGCAAAGTTGCCTCACCGCATAACAATTTGTGCGAAGGCAGCAAATCGTCATGTGTACAATACAACACAATTTCACCTCTTTCTCCCCTTCACCAATGCTGAAAATATCCAACTTTTGCCTGAAGCCATGGAGAGACAACCAATCAGGAGTGAACAGTGACGAAAATGACATCACAGATAGAGGAAGATGCATGAAGGCATCAGAGCTTCTATACATGATCCTTTTAGTGTTCTGAGACCAAACTAGAGAGAGGAGATACAGGGAGGAAGTCACTGGAGAGTTTTGAGTTTCCAGTAAGTCCAGCTAATGTATACTAAACCAGAGTACCCACGAGAGAAAAATGGACCTGTTTAATCTACTCTGACTGTAATAAAAATACCTTATTTCTCCTTAAATAAAAAGAGAGTCCTGTGATCAAATGAAACAACATAGCTTCAAAAACCAAAGAACTTGTTTACCAATAATTTAACCAAAATATCATGTTGCTAGCTGTCTGGGAAATACCACACACGTGCGTGCACACCCATACACATATGCACAGTGTGCGATGACAGCAGGTTGAGTGTAATAGCCCTTTAATTGGCTCTGATATCAATCTGTCACTTCTCGGGCCTGCTGAGTGTGTGTGTGTATGCGTGTGTGTGTGTCAGGTTAAATGAGGCCATCCATCATGCAGAGATGTCCTTTATGTACAGACTCACACACTCACATGCTGAGGGCCTGGAGGAAGTGATGACCGTGGCGTTGCTGTGGTGATGAGTGGATGATGAGGGATGAAGCTCATTTTCTAGTTACACCTATATACAGGCACTCTGTCACTATAGCAACCGTCATTCATCACAATAGCCCCTGTGTCCTCAGATGACCTCAATGATCGCAATGGTTATACCAGACAGGATGTGACATCATAGATTGGCCTAACTCTGGGATATACAACTTGCTGGCCAAGGCCAAAATCGAACCCATGGGTGACGGACTTATGTGTTTGTAAGTTGTTAGCGAGCATGTCTCACTTTGTCAAGAGTTGCCAGAATATTATTTTGCTTTGATTAAAACCCTCATACAGCCATGACATGATAGTAAAAGTATTTTTGTCCATATTTCTTCAGGTCGTTCTATGTAAAGGCAAAGTTTTACACCATTGTTTTCTTTTTATATTCTCCTATTCAACTTATGTTGTAACTCCCAAAACTCCTTTGTCATTATATTAATGTCTCCAAAGGCACCGAAAGTTTATCAGAGAGGGAGCGACACACTGTGTAACCTCCTG